>JAWQFY010000699.1:0-22731 GCA_037055185.1 Capillidium rhysosporum | reverse complement strand
AATGATGAGAATGATCATTAAGTCAGCGACTTATAAAGTCGCTGAGTGACGGAACGTCACAAATAATTAAAATAATTAAAGCTAATTAATTTAATTTAAAATAAAATATATAAATATATAATAAACTTTTATTGTAATATTAATATTTCTTTTTTTATAATAGCTATAAAGCTTTTAAATTATAATTATTAAAAAAATTATAGTTTAAATATACTTAAAGTAGAATTTATAATATTAAGTACTAGATTTTCATTATTATATATATAATTTAAAATAGTAAGTAAGTATAAAAATATTGACAATATTAATTAAAAAATAAAAAGTTTAAAATATAAAATATTTAAAAAATAATATATTAGTAGTAACTAAATAAATAAGTTATTAATTTTATAATATATTAAATTATAATATTATAATAATAAATTTATATTTATATAATAATTATTAAATACTTATTATTATATTAAAAAATTATTAAAATATATTATAAACTAGTTATTTTTACTAATATATATATAAATAATAGTTTTTTATTTATTAAATTACAATAATATCTTTTTTTATCTAATTATTTTACTTTAAATTAATATTTTAATATTTTTTATATTTAAAACTAAAAGTAAAGTAAATACTTAAACTATATAGTTATAAAAGATTATTTTTAAAATTTATAATATTATTAAAGTATATTAAATATATTTAATAAAAGTAAATACTACTTTTAATTATTATTTAAATAAATTATTAATAAATTAGTAATATATTAAATACTACTAATATTAAATATTTTTATTTAATTATAAAACTAGTATTTATTAAATAAAATTAACTTTAAGCTTAATATAAAAATAAAATTAACTTTATATTTTAAAACTTTTTAATATAAAAAATATAATAATAATAATAATAATTTTTAAAATTAATAATATTTAAATTTTATTATAAACCAAAAAAATAATTAAATATTTTAAAAGATAAAAAATTAAATTTTAATAAGTAAAAATAAATTATATTTATAGCTACTATTTATTAAAGTTTTATTTTAAATATAATATTACTAATATTTTTATTATTATACAATATTAAAAAAAATTACTATACTTTATTTTTATATATCTTATTTTAAAAATATTTTTAATAAAGTATACTTATTATAAAGCTTAATAAATATTTTATTTATATTAAGTAGTAAATTTAAAAATAAGTAACTTAATTAAGTATAAGCTTAGATAAAAAGTAAGTATATTAGTTTTTTATAATGCTTAAATAAAAAGCAAGTATTTTAATTATTTATAAGCTTAATTTAAAAGTAAGCATATAAGTTTTATTATATAGTTAAGTATTTTAGCTTTATTATTCTTTAAAATTTTAAAAATATACTATAAAGTAATATAAAAAGCAATATATAAAAAAGTTTATTTAAAATAAAAAAAAGTCTTAATAATATTTTTAATAGTTTATTTATAAGAGTATTAAATAAACTTTAAAAGATAAGATAGACAGCTAACTATAAAATTTATTTAATAAGTATATAAATAAATATTACTTTAAAATATATTGAAATACTAGCAAATTATTTAGTAGAAAATTATATTTTTATAATAGCAATAAGATAATTATATAACTAAGGTATTCTAAATAAAAGCTTACTTTAATAGCAAGGCTATTTTATTAAACTTATTAATAAAATATTTTCTAATATAGAAAACATTATTTTATATTAAATTTATAATATTAAATAATTAATATTAATATAAAGTTAAAGTAAGATACTTTTAAACTTAATATACTTACTAAAATAGTGTGATTTTAGCTTAAAATATAATATATTTAACTTTATATTATAATAAATATAATAAAAACTTAATTTATAATAAATAAAACAGCTTTTTTATTAAATTTAAATTAAGTAGTATTAAGTATTAGTAAAAATAAATAAATGTTTATATTTAAGTAAGTGTTAGTTAAAGGTAGAATTAATTATAGTTTAAGATAATTTAATACTACTAATTTTAATATAAATATAAAATATTTTATTTAGTAAATTTTTTATATAAAAGTTTTTGTAGTAATATTAAAAAGTTAATATATATATGTTATTTAAACCATTATTATATCAAATAAAGTATCTTTTTATAAAATTATTTTTAAAGAATATACAACCACAAATATTTTCTAACCTTTTTAAAGTTAAAGTTTTTCTTTAAAAAGATATATATCCTTTTTATAAAAGAGTTCTATTAAAGCATTTTTTAACTTTTTATACCAAATATTATTTCATACTATATAATCTACACACAAATATTTCATAAATTTGGCTGTAATGCTAACCAATAATTTGTTTTATTAGAAAGTTCTAGTAGACTAAGAAAAGCTAGTTGATATAATATATACCTCTACTCCAAATGTTCAATTTAACCTTCTTTGCCTTATTTCTAATTACTTTACTTCCTTCATTATTTTAGAAATTAATACCGTATTTTATTGAAATCTTCTTAGTTTTGTTGGCTGGGGCAAATTTTGAGGATCATTTAGGTTCATTAGATATGTTTTAAACTTAAGTTTATTAAAGAGATATATTTACAATAAAGTTTAATGCTGATATAAATATGAGTCCTGCTTTATGTTTATTTTAGCTAGAATCAAGTATATAAAGTGATAGCGCTATATTGTTCTTTAGTTAAGAGAAAAAGGAAATTTCCCTTTTAAAATAGTTTTTTATAAAGTCAATAAATTAAAAACTTGGGCCATTGGCTTATACAAATAATAAAATTTGAAATAGGTGGCAGTTTATTGCGAAACGGAGAGTGTAGATTATAAAAACAAACTAATTTTAAAATTAGATATACCTGTTTATTTGGAATTTTTAGCCCAATCTCTAACTCTATTAAAAACTACTAAAAATTCATCATCTTCCAACTCATCTTCGGTAAGTTTATAAGTACTAAAGTAAAGTTTGGCGTCTTTGTTACATTTCAGATCGTGATTAAATAAAGTAATTTTATCTAAAGCGTTCAACAGCTTCGATTTGAAATCCAAGCTAAACTCGTTCTTATCTTGTGCCAGGAAATGTTGGAGAGAATCGGACCAAACCTGAACATCTTTATCTTTAATATTGACTTTTAGGTTGCTGTTCGTAGCATCCCCACCATGTAAATTTAAATCGAAACAATCTTCTAACAGAACTAGTATTTTCTTTAAAGTAGTTTGACTTCGACTTTCTAATTTAAATTGTTGGTATAGCGTATCAAGTAAACCAAGGTCGATAAACTTTTTAAAGTTAGTTTGGTGAGTACGTGATACTGAAGATATGGTAAAAAGAAGTCGATTGGTAACTTGATCTAAATTCTCCATCGATAGGTAATCGACTAATTTAGGGATTATACCGGTATCGTCAACTTTGGAGCTCGCTTTTAAGTTATTCTAAAAAACATATAAATAAATTAGTAAACTCAACTAGAATAGATGTTTACCTGTAAAGCGGATCCTATAACGGTAAGAGATAAAATACGAATTTCAGTAGGATATTTAGGGTTCAACATAGCTATCAGTTTATTGAATCCTTCCTTATGACTAGCGATCTTGATACCCATTTCTAAATCGTGACTTAACTCTTCAATTCCTTCCAAGCTAGTTAATAGTTTTTCATTTTCGTTCAAATTCGGTATCAAATTTAAATAGTAGTTCAATCGGGGTGCATCCCCCATCTTCAACAAAGTTTCGGCATCTAACTCTAACTGTGGTAAATTCGGTTTAACATTAGTTTCACCACTTACATCTAACTTCGCTCTCTTTACTCCAGTCGTAAAATCCATCTGTACATGTAATCCTAAACATTATTTATATTTAAAAAACTTAACAAAATGATTATTTACCTTTGGGTATCTGTTGTCCTGGTATAACCTCTTGGAACTCATTAGTAGCTTTAAATATTAAATCGTAACAACTATTATCTTTATCATATTTAAATTGACCTTCTGGGCACCCATCCTCCTTCAAACTATTACCTTTAACTAAATTACTGAGTAGTATAGGCAATAAAAATCTAATTAAATTCATATTTCTTTTTTTCCTAAATTCCTAAATCACAGGTTTTACCTTTTCTAGATGAATTTTTTCTTCTTTTATATTGCAACTTCGCAAATTTAATAAAATTAACCTTATCAATGATTAACTTGTATACTTTTTATTGGCTTATTTAAAATTAATTACAGGTGTAAATTTTGTAAACAATTTGGGTGATGTGGTTGGTTTTTATTCAACTTCGAAAGCTAAATTTAAAGTAATAAGTGTACTAATATTCCAATAAAATAACTTTTTAAAATGCTAGCTTAAATTTAACTCTTGGCTGCGATAGTCGATAGCTTAGAAACACTAACTTCTGCACTTTACTAGTTTGTCTATGTTCAATAGCAACAATATAATTTCGATATTGGTAAGCTTTAATATGAATTTGTAGTAATTATGGATGTGTTAAATTTTAGAATTGTATTTTTATCCCAATATAAGTAAATTATATTCCTGTAATTAGCAGATAGAAACATAGATATATACTTAATGCTAAAAACATTAAAGATATTGAAAAAACAAAGCAAACTTTTATTTTCATATTCAATTAAAATCTCTATACTTGTTTATTTTTATAAATTTTTACTTCAAAGACTTAAATTAAATTTGACTATAAAAAACGATTTATTTAACTTTATTATTTATAATATTAACTTATATAGCATAAATTTAACATGATATAACAGTATTTACTATAAAAAAACTAAATACCTTAATTAGTATAACTAGTTTAAATTTATAATTTAAGACTATATTAGTTTAATATAGTATTTTAATATATTTTTAATTAATATCCTTTATAACATTTTAATCTCTATTTGCAAAATTAATTTTATTTAGTAAAACTAAAATAAATATAAATTCTGACAAAAAATTAGTTTTTATTAGAAAATTAATTATAAATATTTGTTTTTATATATTAAAAAGCTAATAATATTTAGCATATTTAGTTAAAAGTTATTTAAACTTTAAATTTTTTTAAAAGTTAAATTAAAAAAAGCTTTAATAAATTTAGATTTATTTTAAATTAAAATTTTAATATATATATAATATATTAAAATATTTAAAAATTAACATTCTAACTTTAAAAAAAATTTTTTTTTTATTATCTTTAATTTATACTTAATAGCTTAAAGCTATAAATTTTTATAACTATTTATAAATTTTTTTAAAACAGTACTAATAATAAAATTTTTATTATATAAAAGTTAAATAATTATAATATAGATGATATAAAAACTAGTTTGATTTTTTTTTGCAATATAAAAAAAGCTAAATATAATTTTTATAAAATTATTTTTAATAATCTTTAAACTTTACTTAAAAGCTACTTAGATAAAAATTAAAAATTATTTAATTATTTTTAATTAAATTAATATTAAAGCTTTAAAAGATTTTTTATTATATAAAAACTAAAAATTTTACTTTTTTAATAACTAAAAATTTTGAAGCTAGTATTATATATATATATAAACTTAATATTATAAAGAAAATAGCTTAAAATATTTTTAAAAAAATAATAAAACTTATTTAATATTATTAAGTAAATTAAAACTAAACTAAAAAAAGCAAAAAAAATACTAAATAATAATAGTAAGTATTAAAATAATAAATAAAATTAACCTTATAAAAATAAAAATTAATTATTTAGCTATAGCTAAAAAAATCAAATTTAAATAAAAATAAAAATAAGAATAAATATTATAGCTTTAGTATTAAATATATTAATTAATTTTTTAAATTTTATTTTAAATAAAAGTTAGTTTATTTTAAATAGTATAAAGTAGTAATTTTAAATTACATTTATTTATATAAATAATTAAAAATAAAGTATAAAAAAATTAAAAAGTAAATAAGTAGTAATGAGCTAAAAAGTAAATAAAAATCATTATTTTTAACTATATATTTAATTTTATATAATTTAATTCTTAATAGCTACTAGTAAGCATTTTACTTATTTATTTATATTAGTAAAATATATAATAGTATATATTAATTATAAATTTAAATATTTATTAAAAATATTTAAAAAAAATTAATTAATTTAAAAAATAAAATTTATTATATATTAGCTTTTTTTAAATACTTATATAAGTATTATTATTATTTTTACTATATAAAGCTAAATTTTATAAAAAAGTAAAAGTATAACTTTAAAATATTATTTTATTATTTTTAGTAAAAAAAAATATTTTAATCTTTTTTTAATTTGCTATTATATTTTAGCTATTAAAAAACTTAATTATAAATTAAAATTATTTTGTTTTCTAATAATATAAAGTATACTACTATATAATAATAATGAAATATAAAATTATTAAAGTAAAATATTAATATATTATATTTAAATATTTTTTTAATTTTATTGAAAATATTTATTTACTTTAAATAATATATATTAATAATAATTAAAATTATAAAAAATATAATAAAAGTAAATAATTTTATTTTTAAATTACTATTAAAGTTGATTTTTTTCAAATTTAAATTTGTAACTAAAATAAATAAATAAATAAAATATAATTAAGTATGAGTTATATTTAATTTAAAAGTTAGGCTTATTATAAATTATTTTAAATTTAAAATTAATAAATTAATTAAGTTTAACTTATTAAATTAGTTTTTATTTAATTCTTATAAATAACTTATAAATTTAGTCTAATAACTTAAATTATATGTTTTTTTAATATATTACTTTATTTTATTTAATAGATATTACTAGCTTTTCTTTTTATATATAAACTTTTTTAAAATTTTTAATAGCCTACTGATTTATTTTTTTATAATATTTACTTATTTTACTTTATAATAGTATATAAATAATACTTTAATTAATATTTTATAAAATTAGTATATTATTTAATAAAGTAAAAATATTATTTTAAAAAATAAAAAATTTTAAAATAACTTTATTTAAATAAAGTACATAATATCAAAATTTTAACTATTTTAAGTTTTAAAATAATATTTTATTATTTAAGTTTTTTTTAGCTTATTTATTAATATTTTTAAGTTTATATATTTATTTACTTTTAAATTATACATAATAATAGTAAAAGTAATATATAAATATAAATAGTTTAATAAAGTTAATAATTATATAATAGTATTATAATAATATACTAAGTCTTTTTTTTAATAATATAGTCCATTTTAGATATTTAGCTAAGTTTATATTAAATTAGATATTTAAAATTTATAACCTTTTTCTTTTAAAAAATAAAATTTCCAAACTATTTAGTTGATATTTTATATATTATAAGAATTAGATTTTTTAATATAGTTAATTTATTTAATAATTTATATTTAAAGTTTAACTACTATAGTTTTATATATTTAAAATTTATAAAAAGCATTTGAAAAATAAATAATTGTATAAATATTATACTTAAAAAAGGCCTAGTTTTAGAAATTTGGATTTAGTAAATAATAAACTTAATATTTTAGAATTTTAAATTGAAAATTTAGCTGTAAATTTATAAAACTACATATTTATTAGTTTAAAATCTAATTAGAGAAGTAGTTCTATTCACTTATTAGCTGTAATCTAATATACTCTACTTCGTAATTGGTCTTAGTAGTTTAGAGCATCTTCCTTAATAATATTACTTGTTTTTAAAATAAATTGCTACCTTCCTTCCTTCAAAGGGTATTATAAAACTCTAAAGTAGTATTCAAACTGTGTATAATATATTTGTAAATATAGCTTAACCTTGTTCAAATTGTACATTACCAGAAATACATCAGTCCATTACTAATATTTACACGCCACAACTGAAAAATGATATAATTTTAGTTCTTTATTTTTTCCAGGAGTTTGGAAATTCTTAGTTCTCCAGCGCCAATGGTTTCTTGGCATTATGCCAATCATATTGGTCAAACAATGCTACAAGCTCGGGTATATTAGCTTGGTAAATACAGTTTCGACTTCCAACTTTTATTGAAAATCGAAAATTTATAACGAAATAGAATAATATGGGTGTAAATTCTCCAATTCCAACCGACTTAGCTGGAGAATGCTCCAAAGCTGCGAAAATATTAAACAAATTCATCGGTAAGAGATCTATTTTGAAAACCTGTATTTAGCTATAATATAGATCCTGGAGAGGCTGGCGGTATCGATGCTGTTGTTCCTATGGACATTTTGTCGAGAGCTAAAGGTTTTGCTATATTATCGGTTATTAAAGCTGGTTTTGTCTGGTCAGGACGTGCTGGTTCCGGTTTAGTAGTTGCTAGGTAATTTTATTTTGCTTTTGATTACTAATAAAATTTATTAGATTGCCAGATGGAAGTAAAAATTAATTTTATTGAATTTTTGTACTAAGAATACTTAAGGTTGGTCTGCTCCATCCTGTATTGGTACCGCCGGAGTCGTAAGTATTTTTCAATATTAAAGTCTAATATTATTTATTAGGGGTTTGGAGGTCAAATTGGTGCTCAATTAACAGATTTCTTGATTATTCTTAATACAACAGATGCTGTTAAAGCTTTCAGTGAAGGTGGCAATGTTACTTTAGGTGGTAATTTATCAGGTAATAGTTGATGTTTTCCGTATTTTTAACATTCGGAATAGTTGCCGCTGGGCCGCTCGGAAGAGCTGTGGAAGCTGGTGGTGCTGTTGGCCATTTAGCTGCTATATACTCATACAGGTAATTATAAACATATTTAGTAACTGACAATTTTATTTTCCAGTAAATCTAAAGGTCTATTTGCAGGTAAATTGAAAATTTCGTGTTGTTTTTTAATTTTTTTTAGGTGTATCTATTGAAGGATCAGTAGTTGTTGAAAGAAGAGATGCCAATTCCAAATTTTATGGACGTCCTGTTCGATCCAAGGAATTATTATCTGGAAAGGTGCCTCCTCCAGGCCAAGCCAGTTCCTTATACCAAGCTCTTAACACTCGAGCTGCCAACATACCAAATGCCTCCAGCTCTAAATACGGAAATTTAGATACCCAATCAACCGGATCTTTTAGGCAGACTAGTACACATAGCAGAAATAACTCTTTAGCTGGAAATAGGTATGAAAATATTAGCCATAGCAGAAATTCGTCAAAAAGTGGAGTTGATGATGAAACCACCCCTCCAACTTATTCAGCTGGTGGTTTCCGCGCACCAGTATCCGGTTCTCAAAAACGTCCACCACCTCCTATTCCTTCCAGGCCTGGACGTTCAGAAACTGCAGTTGCTCTTTACGATTACGATGGCCAGCAATCTTCCGATTTGACATTTAAAAGAGGAGATGTTATTACGATTATAAAGAAGACTGAAAGTCAAAATGATTGGTGGAAAGGATCTCTTAACGGTGCTGAAGGAGAAGTAAGATTTTGTAGTCAACTTTTTCTAACCCTTAACTTAGTTCCCTGCTAACTATGTCGAACTTAAATGATTTATCATCATCTATTAGCTTACAGTATATTTCTAGCGATGTACTAAGGAACGTTTGAGCAATATTTTAATCATTCCTTTTAATTACAATAGTTAGAAGTTTATTTGAAATCGGTTTTTATAATATACAGCAATTACTAAGTTTTAAATTTGTTCTGATTTAAGTTTTGAAATACTATTGTAAAATGCATTAAACTAAAACTAATTAATTTTAACTTTTATTATAACTCAAATATATTCAGAATATAATAGAATTAATATTTTAAAGTTAAAGTGGTTTATTTGCATAGTTAATTTCCATGCTAAAAGTTTTAAAGATACAAAAATAGAAAATGCATATTTAAATTACTGCAATTCCTTATTTATAACATTTTATTCTTAAAATTAATGGAAGTTTTCTCAGATTTTTAAATATATATGTGATTTATTACCAAAAATAGTTGGTTTGTATTTTCAAAATTTACTGACTAAAATACATTTGACAAGAATTTATAATTTTAAAAAAAATAAGCTATTAAAATTACCTAAAAATTAAAAAAGTATTATATTTTCTAATATAAGTAGAGTGTAAAACTGTAACATTATATTGTATTTTTAATAAAATTTACTGAAAGTTATTTGTATTTTTATTAAAGTAAACAAAGTATTTTTAATAAAAATATATTGCTAGTATATATTAAATTAGCTATAAAAAAATATTAATATATATTTTAATATTACAAAATAATTTTTTAATAATAATAGTAGTAGTAAAAGTTATTTATTTTAATAAAAAAATACTTTATTAATAATAAAGTATAAATTATTTAAATATAATTAAATATATAGCTTATTTAAATAATAAGTTAAATTTTTTTAATTAAATATGAAAAACTATTATATAATTAAAAAAATTTATAAATATAAACTTAAATAACTAAAAAAAATTAAAATATATAACTTTAAATTAAATTAATAGCAAAATTTTAGCTAGTTAAATATTATTTAAAAGTAGTTAATTATAATTATACTTATAATAATTAAAGTTTATTATAAAAAATAAATTTAAACTAATTAGTAAAAATAATTTATATTTTAAAATTTTTAAAAAAATAGCTATAAATGTTAAAATAAATATAAAAGCTTTTAGCTTATTATACTTATATAGTTAAACTTATTTTTAAAGCTTATTATAAAATATAATAAATATATATACTTAATTATATTTACAACTTTATTATAATATATAAAAATATACTTAATTTAATTTTATAATTTATTACTATATTTTTTTTACTATATATAAAAAAATAAAGTATAATTTTAATAAAACTTTTTATAGCATTTTATTAACTAGCTATACTAATTAATATTTTTTTAAAATAAACTAAAACTTTTATATAATAAAATTATTATTATTTTTATTTTTTATTTTATTTTTTTATTAAGAATATTCTTTATATATATACTATAATAATATAAAAAGTATAGATTTAATATACTAAGTAAGTATTATTTTAGTTTTATCTTTATATTTTATTTAATTTTAAACTATAAGTAAAGAAAATAAAATAACTAGTTTATAATTTTCTAATACTAAATAAAACTAATAAATACTAGTTTTTTATTTTATAAACCAATAATATTTTTTAAATCTAGTTTTATTTTTTTTAATATGCTAAGCTTTTTTTTTAAATTAATATTTATAAAGCACTAAAAAAATTAATATAAAAATTAATACTAAAGCTTATTAAATAATTATTTTATTATTATAGCTTATATATTAAATAAAAAATTAAAAGCTTTATTAATTTAGCTTTAATTAATTAGAAATTACTATTTTTTACTACTGCTTTTCTAATATTATTAGCTATTTTATAGCCAACATATTTTTAAATATTAGTTATCTTTTAAATTATTTAAGAAAAGCTTTTTATTTACTTTTAAAGCTTCTTTTTAAATTTTTTTAATATAAATATAGTATATTTTTAAATAGGTTAAAATCTAAGCTAAATGTAATATTAAGGTATAGCTTTAATACTAATTAAAAAACTTAATGCTAATATTTTATATATTTAGTATAAAAAGATTCAATATAAATTTTAGTTATTATAATAGTATTAAAAATAGTATTATAATAAAGCTTTAGTACTTTTTTAGCTTAAAAATTATTTAATTTTATAAATTTTTAATTTTTTTTTCTATTTAAATAAAAATATATAAAATTATAACTTTATAATATTACTAAGCTATATTTAGTATTTCATAAAAGTATATATTATAAAGTTATATACTTTTTTTATTAAAAGTATAGTTAAGTATATTTAAATTAAACTAAGTTTGTATAAAAAAGTAAGTTAAACTTATTTTTTATTTTTTTTTAAATTTAAAATAATATATTAAAATTTTACTTTAGTATATTATTACTTTATTATTTACTTAAACTAATTAAATATATATATATAGTATACAAGTTATAAAAAAAAGTTATTATTTATTTAGAAATAGTTTTAATTTTAAATTTATAATTAATTATTATAATAATAAAAAAAGCTAAATATAGTTAAAAACTTACTAAAGCTATTTTAATATCTAACTGCATTAATTTAAATAATATTTGAAAATTAATAAGCCTAAATTTAAATATTTAACTATAAAAGTTAAATATAATTTTAAATTTATAAAAGAATATAGCTTACTTTTAGTTTAATATAATTTAGGCCTTTTTTAATTTTAATTAATAGATTTTTAACATAATTTTAATTTTAATTAATGCTTTTTATTAATATAAAATCTTAGTATGATTTTAATATAAATTAAAATTAATTAGTATGTATATATTAAGTAAATTAGTTATATATATTTTTTAGGATAAGTTTATATATAAACTTTATTATACTATTGATTAATTTAAAAAAATAAGTTTTAAATAAAGGAAGTTTTAATTATATAATAATTATATTCAAACTTATACCTTTTAAAAAATTACTCCTGAATAATGAACTGTAAAATATAAATAGCTTAATTTTTGCTTAAAATAAATAAAGTATTTTTAAATTATATAAGGTATAGCAACTATAATTCAAAATAATTACAGTATATGTAATTTTAGTTTTATTTAGTCAGT
Organism: Capillidium rhysosporum; assembly: GCA_037055185.1. Classification (NCBI taxonomy): domain Eukaryota; kingdom Fungi; phylum Entomophthoromycota; class Entomophthoromycetes; order Entomophthorales; family Capillidiaceae; genus Capillidium; species Capillidium rhysosporum. The sequence goes on along the minus strand of JAWQFY010000699.1, from coordinate 10,170 downwards.
TTTAGCTGTTAAAGAGATATGTTTATTGATGTTAACTATAAAAGTCAGAGGATATAAACCTACAAAACTTATATAAAAATTCATCTTATAAAAAGATGTAGTTTATTCATTGTAAGTACTTATATTAAATTTATACAAAGTATTAAATCAAAAAATGTACACAACTTAATAGATAAAGCTATAAAAGAAGAGGCACAGCCAGACTAGAGGGTAGCTTTGATATCTCCTTCGATTTCTGGATAAAATTGGATCATATACATCATGAGAGCACCTACCCCGTTCCCACCAGCTGTACATAACGCCATATCTAGTACAGGATTATCCGATCTTACAAGGTTAGGAGACAAAACTATAGCTAAGTTCTTACAGGTCATCAGGTTAGTATCAGAATTTTTACTCACGGTATGTAGGATAGTTAATAAGTAATCCAAAATTTTAAGTCGTGGTTTATCCAATTTGGGTAGGAATTTTGTTCGAATTATCTCTAAAGTTTGGGTTTGATTGTCTGAATCCAATTGAAGATCTTGTATTAATGGGTAAAGCTCAGGAGTTATGAAAGGGTCAGCTAATTCTCGTAAGAACACTTTGATGAGGGAAGCGGCTATCGATAAATCGACGGTTTCTATATCTACAACTTGGTCTATCTATATTTAGAAAAGCAATATTCAAATCACTGATTACCTTGATCATAAGCATCTTTAATTTGCTGTAGCTTCTTTGCGCTAGGTGGTATACGAAATATACCCTCCTCATTACAACCTATTTATCACTTAGTTAAAGGTATTTATAAGCAGTACCTTTTTCACGTAAAAGCGTGCCACAATCTACCAACATTTTAGGCAAATCTTTCTCAGCGTTTTCACCTAACAATTCAACTAAACTCCTTCCAAATACTTTACCATCCTTTTTCAAGACTCTTTTGGAATTATCTTCAAGTTTTACTGGGTTAAGTGTTAAATCATAACTTTTGTATTTTGGTTAAGTTGAAATTTATAAAAAGCTTTGATTACTCGTAGACTGGTTTGGGTATATTTAGCTGCGATAAGTTCGTATATTCACTTAAATCATTAAGAGTTTGTATCCAAGCTAACTTCTTAGCAAACTTCACACTAAAATTTTGGCATTAAATTTTAAATTGTAAATTTTAGCTTCACCTAACTATACGATTCATAACTTCCATAATCAATTTGACCCAAAATCCAGGGTGAACGATTAAAAGGTTTTTAAGATTCTTTTTGTACCTTTGAAGACTTTTACAAAAAATGGATTAAGAAAAAAATATACTTTCTACCGATCTTGTTATAAGCTGTTAATAGAAAACTCCAACTTGGCTTGTAAAGGGTACCAGCTAAAAACATAATCAAGGTAAAATCTTGTTCTACGTAACCGTCCAAATAGTTTAAAATTTCACTACATAGTATTAAAAAAAATAAATTATTATATTTACTCTAATAACAAAGCGTGGTCTAAAACTTCTGGGTTAGGTAGTTGGCAGCCGTAAAATACAATCAGAGGTAAATTTTCGTTATCGTAACCTTTTACAAAACCAAAATTAAAAATTAAAAATTAAAAATTAAAAATAAAATTAGCAGTTACCATTATGCCCGATGACTTTTTTTACTGTAGATTTCAATAACGCAGATTTATCTTCATTTGTATCCATCTGAATTTTCTTAAAAGGTGTCTAAGGATGTGGCTGGACTGTGTTCCTTTTCATGAACTACGTGGGGAAATGACGTATAATTTAATTTTTTAATTCTCGTTAGCGGAGAATCTGCAAAGCAGGTAAAGCAAAGTACTTAAGCTTAGATAAACAGCCAATTATATAAATAGTACACATATTTCTTCGATTTTCAATGGACTAAAGATAATTACTGAATTGATCAATTAATTAGTCCTTTAAATTATTATACGTCATTTTAGAGTGAATACTAAGTAAAGTATAAAAGCAAATTGAGTAAATCTAATAACTTTATAATATCTACTTAAAAATATCAAACATGTTAGATCCAAAAGACAATAAAAAACAGCCATTAGGGTTAACTAACTTAAATTACCTATTCAACCAAGCTGTTGGACAACTGGTGTCACCCAGTAATGATAAGAAGAGTTTAGTGTTTACCGACCGTAGTCAGATACTAGCTTTAGTAGTACATCTCTCTTTTATAGCAGTTGGATTCCAAGCTAAATTTAGTTCCAGTGGACCTACTAGTAAATATGATTTAAAATAAATAAACTAATCCATAAACTTTTTTAAGGTAGCGAGGGTAATAACCAAGAAACGGTTTATTTAGATGTAGATTGGAATCAAAATGAACCTTATGTTTTCCAATACAAACATCCACAATCTCAGCTCGAATTTTTAACTAAAGCTGTAAGTTTATTTGATCATTTAGTAGTAAATGCGGTAGTATCCGAATCGAAAACTTCGTTTACTTTACATCTCCTATGCGAAGATTTCGTTCCCGATCAAGTTAAATTTCCAATTGAACTAAGTTCTAGCAACAACTACGATTTGAAATCCTTTTTCAGCAGTCAAAACAAGTTTGAAACGTTACTTACACAAATTCAAACTGAGCTTATCCAAAAACTTATCCCTGGACTACACAAGGACGGTTACCAGGAGATTAAAAATGAAAATTCTAACAACCAAAATTCGAACTCAACTTCGGAACGGCAACAGCGCCAAGAAATTCCGTCCCAGTTCCAAGAGTCTGGAAGGTACAACCAAGGGCTGGAGGATCCCTTACGTTTTTCTACCAACCCTTATAACTACGGAGCTTCTGACTTAGACCCGTTAGGTGGTAGGTCTGGTCCAGGCCTACCTCGAGTAGGTGGAGGTAGTGCGTTAGACCCATTCGGTAGCTTTGGTACGAACCCGGGCGGTGGTATGATCTTAGGTCCGAACCATCCCGCCTTCCGTGGTGGTATCGGTCCCGGCGCCAATCTGCCTCACGGCTCCGTACCCCCAGGTGCTCGCTTCGACCCTATCACTCCCCAGCTTCCAGGTGTTTCGGGTATACCTAATCCTATTCGTCCTAGACCTAACCGTGGGTTCCCAGGTGAACCTAACAATGATGAATTTATGCCACCAGTAATTTTTTTTGATGCTTCAATTTTTAATTTTTCTATAGGGATTCGGTAATGATCACATGTATATGTAACTACATCTATAACGAAAATTTATAGATGTACAAATGAAAGTTAACGATTCAATAAAATAAATTTTATTAGTCTATATTTAAAATTTAATATCCGTTATCAAGATAAGCTATATGACTATATCGTAAACATATTGACAAGCTGTTAAAAATGCATAAATTAATAAATATAAATATCAACTGTATGCTATTATATATTTAGTAGTTTATATTTAATTTAAAATTTCAGCTACAAATACAAAATTATTTTATTTTCAATATATAAAGTAGAGAATAAACTATTCAACTCTGTCTAGCAATACAGTAAGCTGCGCCATCGTGTTCATTACAGATAGTCCCAGCTGGACAAAGAATCGGAAACACTACGCCAAAAGCGCATATCGAAATCCTTGTCTTATTATCGGTACATTTGCTAGCCCCAGTAACATCACACCAACCTTCCTTCTCATTATCCTTAGATTTTTGTTCATCATCGTTGCTTCCCTCTTCTTCATTAGGTTGGGGTGATGATACGACTTGGATGGGAGCTTGAACTTTAGGTTTGAAAGCCATACCGGGGAGTTGGTAATCGCCGCCGCTGACGATACCCTGGCAGTTGGATGCATCGGTAGGCTCCCATGAACAATTGAAAATACCAGTATCTTCACCGAACAAGGTCATGAACGAGTTCTTGTTAAGATCTAAACCTTTACCACCTTTATCTAAAGCCATAACGTAGACAGACTTACCGTTACCAGTAAGTTTTAAGCAGGTACCGCATTGGTTCGCAGAAAGCCCTTGTACTGCTGTAATACGGGATATATCCATATGTTTACCGAGTACACCACAGAATACAGGGTTAGTATCCAAAGCAGAAGCTACCGCGTCGTAATGGTGAGTGGAAATTCCTTGGCTACCAACCAGTTGACTTAATACGTAAGTTAAACTAGAAAGTAATAAGGTAGCTTGTTTTATAAACTTCATATTTATAGTAGATGTTCTTATTCTTATATTATGTAAACTATATCTTTAATTTTGATTCTATTAGTTAAATATGTACTAATTTTTAATTTGTAGTGGTTGTAATTAAGTATACCAAAGGTTGTCTTTTATATACGTCGTTACTTGTATATTTTTGAAAAACAGAAAAACTATTAGGTGAAGTTAAACAAAAAATAAAGTGAATCCTTTATTTAAAAGATAAAGTTTTCAAAAGAGAGAAGTAACTCTGCCTTTTTATACCTACCCAACTTCCTCCATTCACTTTTTTCTACTGTTACTTCAAAGGGGTTTAATATTAACTAGAAATTATTCTTGATCAAAAAAGTTAATGATTTTTTGATTGGTTAATCGTTATCTATTTTATTCTGATAACTTTACTCTTTAGTAATAAAAAGTTTAAAAGAAATTAGCTATTCTAACCAAGTTTATTTATTTATAAATTTTCAGCTTTTAACTACCATCCTACCCAATTATCAAGTGATAATGTACCCTAACTTTTAAATTTTTAATTGGTTAAATGCTGTAACTAACCAAACCTTTTAAAGATTTTAATTATAGGATGTTTCACTTTGATTCCCTGTTAAAGAATAACTTGTAGTTTAATGCACAAAATCAAATTTGGGGTGGGATTTCTAAATATTGCGCTTGAAATAAAGAATAGAGGGGGACGTAGTTTGGAATAGAAGGAATGTAGCTCAAGTTTAATTGATCGATTTAATGCAACAAAGCAGCTGTAAGTCGAAGTTTACCGACAAGAGATAAATCTATTTTTTTAAAGGTTCCGACACTGATAGATATCAGCAGAAGCTTTGAGGTAGAGCTTCTAGACCTTGTATTAGGCAACATTTTTTAATAAGTAAATTGAATAAGAAAATATATCTCATTCATTCAAAGGTTTATTAAAATTGAATAAACGTAACTAAAAGGATAATTGCGTAATTTAAAAGTTTACTAAATTAGGAAAATAGTAGGCAACAATAGTATAACGAGAATATAACTAAATGCATGAAACCAAAATAGTATAAGAGAACAATTGTAACCAAAAATGGTTAACAAAGAAAGAACCCCAAGCCATAAAAAAAAAACTTATAGAACGATCACTATTCATAAATAAACTTTAAATTAACTTTCGGAAATTTCTATATTTTACCGATTCAATTAGTTACATAGGAACTTTAAAGAATAAACTTGTGCATTCTATAAATAATCAAAGCAAAAGGTTGCATATTATTCTGTATACCACCATAAACATAAATTTATAAATTTACTTTTTCCTATCTAGACTCATTTATACATATAATAGTATATTAATGCTTGCTGCAACTAAACTTATAATTAGCCTTTAATTAAAGTTTTAGGTACCTATTCCTATCTATAAAGAGATACTAGTTTATTAGAATAACTTAAAGCTGTAAATCAATGTACAGTTTATAGCTGGAAGTTTAAAAACTTTTATATGATAGATAAATTATAGTCTGGAAATATTTAGTAGTATCCACTTTTTATAATAAAGCTTATTAATCCTTAATTTAAAAGTATATCTTATTAAATTTAAAATGTGTATTTTAAATATATAATTAAAAATATTATATATATATAGGCTTGAATATGCAATTTTACAAAATTAGAATTTATTTTTAAATCTTCCAAATATATACTATATATAATATAATTTTAGTAAATGATAAGTATAAAGTAAATAAATTTACAAAAACTTAAAAATCTTATATTTTTTAAAAATAAGCTTAAGTTAGCAATTAAACCTAAATTGTATAGCTTAATACAATAACTATTTATAATAATTATACTATGAATAATATTATTAAATTTTATATTTAATTTAATAAAATTAGTTATTTTATTTATATTATTATATATAATTAATTAAAAATAAACTAATAAATTATTTTTAAAGCTATTTTTTATATAGTATATTATTTATTTATTATTGAATATCTAGCTATTAAATAATAAATAAATTATTTGGTCTTTTTTATATATTATATTTTTCTAACTAGTTTAAAACTTTATTTAATAATTTAATAGTTTTATAAAAAATTAATTTAATAGGTTTAATTTATTAAAAAATACTTAACAAAATATTTAATAGTTTTATAAACTTTAATACTTTTTTAAATATAATGCTAAAAATATATTTATTTAAATATATTTTAATTTTTATTTATATTAGCTTAAATAAATTTACAATATAAATAAACTAAGTTTTATTTTAAAGTATATATTAAAAACTACTATTTATAGTATTATTATTATAAAAATATATAAGTTTAAAATTTTTTAAAATAAAAAAACTACTAATATATAAAAAAGTAAGTATTTAAAAAAATACTTAAAAGTCTAATAAATAAGCTAAAAAAAGTTTAAATAAATAATAAATAAAAATAAAAGATTATATAGCTTATAATACTTTTAATTATATTAATAGTAACTTTTACTAAAATTAAAAAAAAATATTAAATTTAAATAAAATGCTATTAAAAAAATATATAGTATTTATAAGTAAACTATTTATTTAAACTATTTAGTTAATTAAATAAACTTAATTTATTTTAAATTAGCTAAAATTTAAAGTAAATTATTAATTAAATTAAAATATTTACTTAAAAATTAACTAAATTAAAAGTTAAAAAATATATTAAAAAACATTAATTATATTTAATTTATTTCAAATAATTTAAAGCTTAGTATAAGCTTAACTATAATAAATTTTTAATATAATACTTTAATTAATATATTAAAATAATAATATTAATAGCTTTTTTAATTTTATTTTATATTTATATTTATTATATAATACTGCTACTAAATAGAAGATAAAAAATTTATATTATTTTTTTAGCTTATATTTTATATATTAATTAGATTTTTAATTTAAAAAAAATAATATTAAAATTAAGCTAACTATATTTAATAAAGTTTAAAATAGCAAATTTTTTTTATTTTTTATTATTAAAAATTTTAAATAAAAAATGCTGTTTAATTTAATATATACTAAAAATTTTATATTATTATTTAAATATATTAATAAAAGTAATAAGATAAAACAAAATAAAATAAAATAAAATAAAATAATTAATAAAAAGTTTTATAATATTAAAATATATATTAAATAAAGTATTTTAATTAAATAATTAAGAAAAATTATACTAGCTATAAAATATTTTAAGTTTATAATAATTAAAATAATTTTAAGCTATTATTATAAAAATAATAATAATAATAATAGATTTATTACTTAAATAAAAAGAATAAAAATACTTATAATTATAATAAAATAATTAATAGTTTTTTAGATTTAAGTTTACTACTAGTATATTTAATACTTTTTAAATTTTTTAAAATATTATTTTATTTAGTTTATTAGAATTTTATTTTAAATTTTTTATTTAAATTAGTATATTTGCTATTAAATTTAAAAAAGCTATAAAAAATAAAAACTAAAATAAAATTTATATTTTTTAAAAGTAAAAAAATTTTAAATATAATTTTTTTAATAAACTTAATTTAATTAAAAATTAAACTTTTATATTAAGTTTAAAATTTAATTTACTTAAATTAGGCTTAGTAAATAAATTTAAAATTTTAAATTAATAAATAAGCTAAAAAAAGCCTACTTTTTTTAAATATTTATATATAATTTAAATAATATATATATATATATAAATTTAAATTTATTAATATATATTTTTTATATTAGCTTAGTTAAATTAAATAATAAAAAAGATAATTGCATACTATTATTACTATTATATTTACTATTATAATACTAACTTTTTTAAATTTATAATTTTTAAAAATTATATATTAAAAAATATTATTATTTAATATATAATCAAAGTATAATAATAATAAATAAATATTTATAAAATAGCTATTACATATTATTTTTTATACTAAAATAAATATTAAAAGCTAATATTAATTAATAATTATTAAATTTATTTAAATAAATTACTTTAAAAAATATTATTTAAATATATAAAATAAAAAAACATAAAAAGTTTTTATTTATAGTTTTATAAAAATTATATTTATAGTAATTTACTAGCTTTATTTAATTTAGCTATATTTTATTAGTAAAATATATTTTTACTTTATTTATATATATATATAATTTAAACTAGCTTATATTAGATATATTATACTTAAGCTAGCTTTTTTTATATTTTTGTAATATTTTTATTTATCTAAATTTTTATTAATTTTAATTTATATACTAAATTTAATGTTTACTAATTTACAAATTTTAAAGATTTGAATTTTTATGTTAAATCTAATTTTTATTAATTTTCAAATTATAAATATTTGAATATATATGCTAATCTTAATATTTAACAATTTATAAGTTATAATAATCTAAATTTTTGTTTATAGCTAATGGCTTTAACTATTCAAAGCTAGTTTTTACAGTTACTCACTTTTTTTATATAAGGAAATAATATAAATTTACATATTACAAAAAGTAAATATATATTTTTTATCCTTAATTTTAATTTATTATTTTATAAATAGCACAAATAAAAATTAATCAGAAATACTGCCTAGTACTGTAGTTGTACCTATACTTAATACACACTTTATTTTATATCTTTGTAGGAACTGTTTGTTTTTTGATAAAGTTTAGAATTCTTAGATAACTTATTTTTAAAGAGCTGCTTAAACCAATGTTTTATTAATCTTTTTAAACCACTTTCATTATATTAGTGGAATGTCCCATCCCATTGCTCAGACATCCAAAAACAGGATATTTGTAAGTTTTGACAGAAGTATTTGGTACTTTTCAGAGTATTTGAAAAAAAATTAGTGGTACTTGAAAATTAAAATTTAAAAATTTATGGTAAAAATAGTTGGTCTACTTTAAATAAGTACTCTTAAACTAAAAATCAATACTAGGTATTAGAAATAAACTGATTTTTTTAATAACTTCACGGAAAAATATAATAAAATGCTTCGGCATTACAGCTTTTGCGGAATAAAATAAAGGTCGTCTAGAACCCATAACCAATTAAAACCGATGCTTTGTTGTAATAAAACTGGTAAAGCTTAGAAAACGATCGATGTTGCTAATCTTCTCTCATGCGTTCATAGGATTAATTAAGTAACTTATACAGTTTGTTTGATTATTGCCTAAAGTACCGTAACATTATTTAAGGTAGTCTAAACCAATTCATAAGAAATTAAAAGTAGCTTTAATTTTATCATATAAAATAGAAATTGTAATTATTAATTCGGAGTTTAGACCCAACATGTAAATAAATTCAGTTAAAAGAAAATATCTGGTCATCATCCCTATCAAGCATATTCCGCATCTGGGAATTGATACCATCGATTCTTTTCTGAAGCCTTCTTACAGCATCAGCAACTGTAAGATGTACGAACTTACTAGGCTTGAAAGCTATAGGGTCGATAGTAGTTATGTATGAGGTATGCTTGCTATTCCTATTTTTAATGTTACTATTTGAAATATGTTCTTCGCTTGGGAAATGCCTAGGACTACGAGCCGGTATACTTAAATGGTTGCTATTTTGGTGAATATGAAAGGTGTTTTGAGCTGTATTAACCGCTAAAGATTCTGAATTACCAATACTGTTTAAAGTATCCATTATACTAAGGTCGATATGGGTGGGTACCTGTTTCGTAAGGTGCGCTCTGTCCAACAAATTTATTACAGAAGGATGTACCGAAACGAAATGCATTTCAAATAAACTAGTTTTGTGTTCAAATTTCTCATCCTCAGCATCTAAACCTAAGTCACCTATAGTTAAATAACCAGCATAATCAGCTAAAATATCACGTATTTCTAATAGACCTTCAACACCAGAAGCGTCCAAAGTATTAACAGCTGAAAAATCTAATATGATACCACGTAACTTGGGTATCTTTTCAAGTTGAAATTCGGTTTCATTACCATCATTAACTTTTCTACGATACTCACGGATGTTATTAGATCGAGTCACAATATCGTCGGTCCATAAATATAAATTAGCTGTTTCATCACGTTTACCAG
>JAWQFY010000698.1:0-22733 GCA_037055185.1 Capillidium rhysosporum | reverse complement strand
TAATTAGCTACTTTTAAAAATAGCTAATTTCTATATAAAAAGCTTAATAAAATTTTAAAAATTTAATATAATTAGGCTTTAACTAATTAATTAAACATTATTTATTTAGTATTATATATATATATTTAAAACTTTTAATATGTTTTATTAAAATTTATACAAAAATTAATTTTTTTTTAAAGTAAATAATACTTTTAAAAACTGCACCTTTTTAAAATTTAGATATATTGAGATATATTTGAAAATTTTAAAGAAAAAAAACTCAAATAATAAAAAAATATTATAATAACTTTGAAAAAGATATATTTATATTAAAATATCTTTTTAATACCTAATTTTATAGCTTTAAGCTTTAACTACTTTGTTAAAATATTTTTTATAAATATTTATAAGTTTTTTTAAGTTAGCTTTACTATTATTTTACTAGAAATTTTTAATTAAATTAAGGTTTAAGCTATATATAAGCTAGTTAAAATTTTTAATATAAAATTTAATTATTATGAAAGTATAAAAAGTAGTAAAGTTATATAATAAAATAGCTTAATATTTTTTAAATAGACTTTTTAAAAAAACTTAAAATAAAACTATATAAGTAAATCTATTTAAAATTAGTATTAAAGTTATCTTTTATATATATTAAATGTAAAATTTTATATATATTTAGTATTTTCCAAATATTAACTTTAAAGCTACTAAATTAGTATAAGTTATAATTTACTATATAATTAAATTTATAATTTTAATTAAGCTAATATATATAATTCTTATTTTTAATATTATACTTATTGAATTTATATTTATTAGCTTAAATTATATTATTTAAATAGTTAGTATACTTAAAAAGTATACTTCTAGCCTATACTAATTATTTTTTCTAAACTATTTTAGTTATATACTATTTTATAAGGTTTAAAAACTACTTAATTTCATTTATACTTAAAAACTTAAAAAAATAAAAGTACAACTCTATACTTTGCTAAGTATAGCTTAGCAAAATTATATGCTTTTAAAGATGGCCTTAAATATTTAAAAATATATTTAAATTAGATTTAGCTTTACTAAATAAGTTAAGCTAATATTTTAGTTATTTTAATCATTTCTTCTTTAAGCTTATTTAATTATTTATTTTTCCTTTCTTTTATTTTATTATTTTCATTCAAAAAATTTACAAGTTTAATATTTTAAAATAAGTTTAGTACAATTGCTAGCATTAATTAATAAAAAACTTTACCTTATTAATATATAATAAATTATAATAGCCAATAACTCAAATTTTTGTAAAATTATTTTAAACTATACTAAATTGCTTATAAAGCTAACTTTACTATACTATAGTAAAAAATTCTTATTTGTTTTTCATTTTTGTTTTATTTTTATTTTATTATTTTATTAAAAATATAAAAGCTATTCAAAATTATAGATACTTTTATCTCTTTTTAAAAATTTTATATATTAGATTTAGTTATTTGTTTACTACTAAATAGTTTGCAGTTTTTATAGCTATAGCTTTTTATAACTTGAACTATATATAAACATATATTAATTTTGCTACTAAATCTCTATTAATATTACTTGCTTATATTGCCTATTGAGCCTTTATATTTATTACTTCTATAATTAATAATGAAATTAATTTTACTCTATTATTATTTACTAACTTTTTTATATAAACATTTTTATTTGCTATTACTTTTATATTATAGTATTTTATAATATATAATATAAATATTGCTACTAGTATTATATTAAAAACTAGATGTTACAATAATTATTTTTTAATATATACTTAATTATAGTAATTTTTATAGCTATTAGCTTACTTATATACTAAAATAAGTTATAAAATTCAATTTTTTTTATAATTGTATATTAAAAATAATATATTAAATTTTTAGAATTTTTTTTTTAATATCTAAATATATATTAATAAATAAAATTTTAAAAGTATATAATATTTTTAAAAGTAGTATTTATTCTTTAAAATTTTAAAATTTTTTAAAACTTTTGATAAAGCACACTAAATATTACATACTTTTTAATATATAAAAAGTAAATAAATATAATTAAAAATATTTATTTTTAGCTAATTTTATTAGTTTAATTTATTTTTATTTATTTTTTAAAATATAAATTAGCTACTTTTAAAAGTAGCTAATTACTTATTTAACTAATATAGTATATTTATATATTAGTTTAATTATAAGTATAAAAATTTACTATTTTTAACTATAAATATTAACTATATAGTTTTTAAAACTTATTTAAAATATTAGTATTTAGCTTTAAGTTTATTTTTATATATTAAAGCTAACTATAATTTAAACTTTAATTTAATTAAAAAAATATAATTAATTAATTAATTAATATTTTAAAAATTATATTTTACTTTTTTATATAGTAGTAAAAAAATTATTAATAGTTTATAAAATTATATTAAGTATATTTGGTTTTTATAAAGTAAAGACAAAATTAATAAAAATAATATATAAAAAACTTATAAATAGCTTATAAAAATATTTAACTAAAAGCTATATAATTTTACTTAACTATTTAAAATTTATAGCTTATTAATTCTAAATATAAAATATAAACTTAATTATTTATAAATAAAGCTTAAAAATAAAAAAATATTTAATATAAATAAAATTTTATTTTTTAATATTATAAAAAAAAGTAATAATATTATTTTGTTTTTATTTTTAAATATATTTGGATTATAAAAAAAGTAGTATTTTTAAATATATAAATTATTTATAAGCTTATATATTTTTTATATAACTTTTAGTAAATTAAATATTATATTTAAAATAATAAAATTAAAATACTAAGTTAATTTTATATATAATTTAAACTAACTTATAGCTTAAATATTAACTTAATTAAATATAAATTTTAAAAGTATTAAATAATAAATATTATTTTTTTAATATTTTTATTTACTAATTTTAAAGCTATTTTATATTATTATCTAAATAAATATATTTATTAAACTATATTATTGATTTTAAACTTTTAAGTTTATTTAAAAAAAAGTATAATATAAGTTATAAAATTAAGGTAAAATAATTTATAATATTTAATATTAGTTTAAAAAAATTTATTATACTTAATATTAGAAAAATTTATTATTTTGCTAGTTTTTTATTTATTATTTTTAGTAAAAATTACTTTTTAACTATTTATTTATAAAAATACTTTTTTAAAAACAAAATTTATTTATTATTTTAGCTAAATTTTTTAAATTATATAAACCAATAACTAACTTTATAACTTTTTATTTACTACTATGATTTTAAAATAAAAGATTAAAATAACTTTTTCTTTTTTTTAAATATAATAATATATTACTAAATTTATATAAAAAATATTTAAAAAGTATAAGTTTATAATTTTAATTTATTGTTTTTATTAATATAAAAAAAATACTTTTTAGGTTAAGTTATATATTAGTATATATATATTTACTATTATATATATTATATTTAATAGCTATAGTTAACTAGTAGTTTTTTTTAAATTATTAATTAAAAATACTAAATTTAAACTAAAATTTTAAAAGTTAATTACTTAATTTAAAAGTGGCTTATTTTAACTTACATATAAAAACTAATTTATATATTTAATTTTAAATAAATTAGCTATAATAATTATAATTATTAAATAAGATATAATTAATTAATAATAATTATTATTATTAAATAAGATATAATTAATTAATAATAATTATTATTATTAGTTATAAAATTAATTAATATATATATAACTTTTTAATTTTTATAATAGTACTGCCAATATTAAAAAAGTTAAATAAAGCAGCAGTAATAAATATATATAAAATAAAGATGCTTAAATTAGAATAACTAGTAAAATAAATAAAAAACAAATATAGTTTAAAATATTTTTAAAATTTATAAGTTTTATAGAATTTTTTAATAATAATTTATTATTACTAGAATTTTAAAAATAATAAAAACTACTTTTTTAATATTAGAGAAGATTAATAAAATTGTTAGTAAAATAAGGAAAAGTAAAAAGCTTCTTAATAAAATTTTTAAAAAAGAAAATCTGAATTTCTTTTATTACACTTTAAAATCAAATTTAGGAGTTTAGCTCCTTTTATAAAAGTGGTAAACATATAGCTTTTTTTGAAGTAGTCTGGAGATATATACCTTCAAACTTCTGTTTTAAAGTTTAGTACCTTTAATAAATATATTGCATTTACTTTAAGTAAATAGAAAAGCTTAGAAACATTAATTTTATAATTTAAAGATTAAAGAACAATATCAACCTTTTGAATAAATGTTCAACATCAGCTCTATAAAAATAAAATCTACATGAATATATATACATATTTATTTTAAAATAAAAAAGGCTTTATTTAGCCATTTTCTTTTCAAGATTTATTTGTTGGTTAGTATATAATATATTGATGTATTGGGTAGTTGGTTCCAATTGAAGTTTTAATTGAACTGGTTAAGTTGGCATCAGTACTAATTGATGCCAAAAAAAATTTAAAAAGTTAATTGTATCATTTTTAATTTATGTCAACCATCTTATAATAAATATTGTTTACAAGTACCTTGTTGAGTAGGTGCACAGCACTTAATATTTTTAATAACTAATATATCATACTCCAAACATGAACAGATTAAATAACCATCAAAAATTAAGAGTTTGAACAAACAGATTACCTTAAATAGTTTATATTTTATTCATTCATAAGTTTAGCTATTAACTCGTTATATTTACTTTTAGTTTCTTCCTAATTGAATAAAAAATTAACTAAACTATTCCAAAAAGAGGTTTACCAGCTCCAATTGATGCTTTTCGACTTGGATAGCAGCTAGTTGGTAATCGGGTGGTAGTTCATTATAACATTTCAAATTGTTATTTACATCGTTTAATAGTTTTTGATTTAAATCGATCTGTTGCATAAGCTGAGTTAAGTTGGTATAAGTTACCGGTTCGAAATCGGTGGTTATTTTAGACTGGTAAAATAAAAAATTAACAGCATGTTATAAAAGTGGATAGAGTTACCTTTACTGCATTTAACTTTTCCTCATATTCATTAGCTTTAGTAGCTAGATTTGAAGCTTCCGAGCTAAATTTCAAAGTTTCGGTCATAATTTTAGATTTGCTACGTCGGTATTCGAGTATATGACTAAAAGACAAAAGTACAAAAATAAGATTTTAAATTAATTTAAATTAGCTATTACGTTTCAAGAGTGTCGTTTAATTTCTCCAATTTATTTTCAATATCTTTAAGTCTTTGCGTTTGTAGATGAAGTTTTTGAGTTCGAAAGGCTAGTTCTAGATGTTCCATCTTCTTTTCATTTAATGCCAACTTTAATCTAAAATAGAACCGTTAAAATAAAGCAGGCAGGGAAAGAAAACTTGTTCAAATCTAAATCAGTTTGGTTTAAATAATTCGCTAGTTCTGCTAAAGATTTTAAATGGGTTTGAAACTGAGTATCCCAGCTTTTCGAATCAAAATTAATACTATCAAGTTGTTTATCCAACTTTTCGCCTAGTCAATTTAGAAATTCATTATATAGAACAATGGGTACCTTCTGTTTTAAAATGGGATATAAACGACCCACAGCTTTGATTAAAATTGATTAAACTAGTGCTGTACTGATTGTAATACTGGTATTGAAAGATTAAATCATCTAGTACAGCTTCCTCTAATTCATAGTTTGGAACTTCACCTAAAACTTCTTCTAACCATGGTTCTACCTATTTAATAAAATAAAATAAATAAAATAAAACAAATTTTATTTAAATCTACTTTTTTCTTAACAAGTCCTAGCTTCTCTATCAACCCAACATTTAAATCCATAGATAGAAAACTTTCATTTTCGTTTAGGCTTGTAAAACTTGCATTATGATTCATTTTTTAAGTTTATAACAAAGCAAGAATTCTTTCAAAGCTTGTACTTGTCCTAAGAGATATGACGTAATAAAAGAATACTTCACATAAACTAAGGGATTTTGAATACACAGTAAAAGGAAAATCTTTATCAATAAATATCAAATTACAAAATGAAAGGATAATAACAGAGAACAGTAGCAAAAAGAAAATATACTTAATTTATGAAATTTAATAATAGCCTAATATTATACAGCACTTAATTTGAGCATAGAAAGGTTGAGGATCGTAGAGATTCTGCATTTAATTACAAGCTGGAAATAGAGAGAAGGAGCGACCAATAAATAGTTTCATTATAAACGTTTAAACTTATATATGTATACAACATAAACATCCATAAATAAATAAAAATGTATGCAAAGATAAAGGTGTACGTAATGTAAATGAAGTGATGATACATAATTGATTCGTAAATTTCTATTATTGCGTAGAAGTCTAAAAACTATCAAATATAAATTAATTAAAACGTTATTAATTAAAAGATCCCAGAAAGAAGCTTTAATCGGTTGATTGTTGCACCTCTTTAAAACTAAAACCTGACGATACTAGCCGGTTCTAACCCCTGGTAACAAATAGAATAAACTTTGGTAAACAGAGGAAACCTAAGAAAAAACCGGTTAAAAACCAACTAGCCATTACCGAATTTACTTAGCAGTATGTCCTTTATGTTGTAAAAACTGGTAAACTTCTTTGGAGGTAATAGTGCCTTGTAACTTCTGACCGTTCAACATTTCTAACTCCAACTCTTCAAAAGTCTACCCCAAAAACCGATTAGAAATCAACCTTATTCCAATCAAATCTTACTTTTCCAGTTTTAACGAACGCCTCCGAAACTCTACGATTCCTACCACCGTAACAGGTAGTCATAACATCACCGATACCACAGGATTCCATGAAGGTAGAATCCTTAACATTTTGGAGGTAAGTTTTAGCGAACGCTAACATTTCCATAAACCCGATACGTATGATAGCAGCTTTAGCGTTAGAGCCTAGTTCCAGGCCATCTACTAAACCAGCCGCAATAGCTACAATATTCTTCAAAGCACCGCCGATTTCTACCCCAGCTTTATCTTCCACTAAATTGACTAGTAGATAGTTGGTGTTGAAAAGGGCTTTGAACAGTTCACCGTTCTCCGAAGAACTATAGCCTATAGTAGTTTCACAGAATCGTTCTATAGCTATCTCATCGGCTATGTTGGCTCCTGATAACGTACATACGTCTATACCTAACTTCTCTTCGATAAGCTCCGAAATTAAAGTTATCCCTTGGGTACCTACGTGTACACCCTAAAAACAACAGGTTTAGTCGAAAAGTTAGAAATTTGAATAGTTTGCCTTAACTAAGGATATAGCTTTAGCATCCTCACGTATATGCCCTTTTAGTTGATCTAACAACGAGTTGATAAACTACAACGATTGTTGTATCAATAACTTTCTACATTTTTAAAATAATACCTGATGGGGTGTAACGAAGATGAGGCAAGTAGCATCCTTAACTACTTCTAACAAATTTGGACTAGCTACTACATTTTTGGGTAACTTTACACCAGGTAAATACCTAAAACAACATTAGTAAGTCAACTTTTAATGTATATTAACTTGACGTTCTCATTGGTAGAATTAATAATTTCAGTTAACTTCTTACCGTCAACTACCTCCTCAAACACCCAAATCTTTATCTCATTATCAACTGCATTTAAATTTACAACGTTGGTACCGACGACTTTAGCAACTGTAGTACCCCTACAAACAAATAGCAAAAGGGTTAAATTTGGAACTCTTCAGCAAAAGATATTAGATACTTTACCAGTTACCGGATCCTATAATACTTACCCTCTCCAAATTTAAATTTCTGCTACTACCTGACATTTTTACTTTTTTAATTTCAAAGAGCTGTTAGCTACAAATTCGAAGTGTAGCTCTTATAATTTAGGTTTTCCCTTATCTTTAATATATTTTTTAGGGATGGAAATGTGACGTAGATTTGGAAATAGGGAATTTTATTAAGCTATCAACCTGTTATAAGATATCTTTTTAGGGATAGTCAACTTTTCAGTTAGTTATTAAGCATACCCCTTCACATAGATTGTTCTACATAAATTAACCTCGACGGTCAGCTTTGGGTAAACAACATTGATTTATGCTACCTGGTGCATACCAATAGTCTCTTGTAGGGAAAGAAATAGACCTGTTATACCTTTTGTTAAAATGAATGTATGTAAATCTGGTAGATCTATCTTTAAACTGATATAAATATTTCTTGTAGCAACTAATTACTCAATCACAATTAGGTTATAATTAGGTTTATAGTAAAATTTTGTTATATTAAAGTATAATATAGCCTTAAATTAGCATAAAAATTACTAACATAGTGAAAAACAACTATACAATTTATAAAAGAATGAAAAATAGCTTTAAACTAGAATGAAATAGTATTTTTATAAAAAATATTTAGTAAATTATGTTATTAAGCTCAATATTATTTTATTATTATAGTTATTTAAAGTTATATCTATATATTTAAATTTATTTAACTATTAAAGTTATAGTTTAGTTATTAATATTACTAATATAGTTGTGGGTATACATTTAAACAAATGTATAACTACTTTTTATTTACATTTTATAAAATAAAAAAACTAAATAAAATTTTAAAAAATATATTTTTAGTTTTAATATAATAATTAAATATTATATTAAAATTTACTATTAATTAAATATAAATTAAACTTGATATTATTTAATATGTATATATATAACTAAAATATTAATTTTAATTATTTTAAGTTAGTTATATATATATAAAATTATTAAATTTAAGAGAGGTTTAAATATAAATTTTTGATTTTAATAGGTTAAAAATTATTATCTATTTTTAATATTTATATAATTTATGCTAATAATATATATATATATATTATATGATTAACTATCTTAAAAGTAGTTTATTATAAAAATAAAATAAAGCTTATAAAATTAGCAAAAATTAAACTATTATATAAATTTTATTATATTTATATAAGTAAAGTATAAAATAAAAAATATATAACTTTTATTATAATTTTTAGCAATTTTAAATATATATTTAAATATAAAGCTACTATATAACATTTTAAAATATTGAAATAAAGTAATTGCTTTTTTTATAGCTATTATTAATAAATTTAATATATATATAATTAGCTATATTTAAATATAACTAATCTTATAACATTATAAGCTTTATTATTTAGTTTATCTAACTAAGCCTTATTAATATTTATTTTTTTAAAGTAATATGTATTTTTATTTTAATAAAATAGCAAATATTAATTTGTATTATTTTATTAAGCACTTTTTAATATAAACTAACTTAAAATTATATTTTTACTAAGTAATACTTAGCATAAGCTAATTTATAATTTTACTTATTCTAAGTATTACTTAATACAATAATTTATAGTTAGAAATAAATTTTAAAATAGCTTAGTTATACTTAACTATATTAATATAAAGTATAAAAAAGAATTAAAAAGTAAAATTATAAGCTTTATTTAATGTTTTAATAGTAATTTTATTAAATAAATAACTTACTATTAATTTTATTTTTATTATTACTTTTGCTAATTTTATATTAAAGTTTTTTACTATAAAATTAAAAATTTTTTTTAAAGTTATAGATTATTTATTTCATTATTTATTTTTATTTTATATAATTTATTATAATTTATTTTAGTTTAATTATAACTATAATAAAGTTATATTTTACTTATTTACTATTAAATATATTATATATTATAAAAAATCTATATAACTTTAAATAAATAAAAATCCTTTTTTAAAAAAATAATATTAGCAGTATTTTAATATTTATTAAAAGTAATTTTTATTTTAAAATATTTTTAATAAAGCTTTTTAAAATTTTACTTTTATAGCTTTTATAAAGTTAAATTTTTTTTATATAATTAGTAAATAGCATTTTAATAAATTTTATATTATTTACTTAAAAGTATATAATATATTTTATTAAATAGATAATAAATATTTTTACTTTTATAACTTTTTTTAATTATTTTAGCTTTTTATATTTTTAAGTAATATTATAAAAGCTATAACTATTTTACATATTATTTTTAATAAAATAAAAAGCTAAAAAATAATATTTAATATAATAAAAATAATATAAAACTTAAATATATCTAAATATTTAAATGTATAAAGTAGTTTATTAAATCAAAAAAAAGTTTATAAAACTTTAAGCTAAAAAAAGTTTATAAAATAATTAGAGTAATTACTTTTAAAAAAATTTATTCTTATTATTTTTTATTAAATATTAATATAGTTTTATATTTAAACTTATAAAATAAAATTATACTATTAAAATACTATTATACTAAATAATATAAATTTACTATAATAAGTATAGCCATAAAATTAAAATATAATTTAAGTAGCATTTTAATTTAATTAATATAATTACTTTTAATAATTATTAAAAATTAAAGCTATAAATATATTTAAATAAATATGAATATAAAATTAAAGTTTAAATTAAGTTTATATATTTATTTAGTAAAATAACTAATATTTTTAAAACTTAATAAAAGTAAAGTATAAAGTAATTTATACTTTTTAATTTAAATTTATATTATTAGCTATATAAATATAATAAATATTAAGATTATATCTTTAAAATATAATAAGTATTATATCTAAAATTAGTAGTATTTTACTTATTTTAGTATTTTAACTTTTTAAAAAGCTAATTAATAAAATTTATATCTAAGATTTATATTTTTTTAAATTTATTTTAATTAAAATAAGCTATTAATAAATATAATATAATTATTTATAGTATAATATATATCATATTTATAATTTAATTTTATACTAATTTAAACAATTATTCTTTAATAATTATAAAGTAAAAATTATATTATAACTGCTATATATATATTTAATTAATAATTTATAATTTATAATTATATATAATTATTAAAAATTAAAAATATATAATATTAGTATAAATAATATAAAAATGGTATAAAATTTTAAATAGAAAATTTAAATTTAATTTTTTAATTTTAAAAAAACTAAAAATATAAAATTTCAAATATTATTATATTTATTAAAATCTTATCTATACTAAATTTTAATAGCAAAAATATTAGCTTTATTATACTTTAAAATTTTAGAAATATATTATAAATAATATAAAAATAAAAAATAAAAAAATTTATTTAAAACAAAAAAGATAATTTTATAATATACTTAATAGTTTACTTATAAAATTATTAAGTAATCCTTAAAAAATAATTTAAGTAACCTATTTTAAAAGCTGCTAAGTAAGTAAACTTATAATATATATTATATTAAAGCTATAGTAAATTATTAGCAAATTATTTAAAAAGAAAATATAAGCTTATATAAATAATAAGATAATTATATAATTAGAAAGTTTTAAATAAAAGCTTACTTTAATAGTAAAGTTATATTATAAACTTTTTAATAAAATAGCTTTTAATATAAAAGTTATTATTTTAGCTTAAAATATAATATATTTAAGTTTATATTATAAGTATTTATTTTTTAAAACTATATTTTATAAAACTAAAAAATATATATATTTATATAAATGTATATTTACTACTATATATATTATTAACTTAATATAATAATAAAATTTATATTTACTATTTATGATATATTAATAATATTAAATATTAAAAAAAAAATTAAAATGCTATTAGTTACTAAAACTATTATAAATATTTTATTTACTTTAAATTAAAAGTATTAAAAGTAAAATTTTAATTTTTATAATTATTTTTAGATAAAAAGATTAATAACTTTTCTTTATTTAGTTTTTAATAAATGTATATTTTTTATAAATATAAATATACTAAAAAATTAAAATAGTTAAAAACTTATAATAAATATTATACTTTACTAATAAATATAATTTTTTATTTTAAACTAAACTTTTATACAAAATTAAATAAGTTAGTATTTTGTTAATATATAATTTAATTAATTAAATTAGCTAAAATTTTAATTTATTAATCTAAAAATTATAATAAATTAAATGCTTTATTAAAAAATTTAAATATATTATATATGATTTTATTACTTTATTGCAATTTTAATTTAATATAATTTAAGTTATTAAAATTTAAAAATAATTAAATATATATATATTATTTAGCTTTAGCAGACTAAAATTGAAAGTTATAGCTTAAATACCAAGTAGATTAGTATACTTTTAAACTTATTCTAAACTTTTAGAATTACTTTTTTATTACACATTTTTAAAAACTAGAATATAATTTAAAGTAAATTATTAGATTAAGCTAAAAAGTTTAATTTTATTTATTTATAAATTTGCTAACCTACCTAAACTTTATAAATAAGCTATAAAACTTGATTAGTAATTAGTTACAGTCTTTATAATAAATAAGTTAAAGCTTATTAAATTAAGAAATTCTCATATTCATAAAGTATAAGTTCTAACTTATTGAAAATTTTAAGATATTAATCCTATCAAAAAGTAATTTTTATAAGGTAAGCTTGTGCTAATTTATATTTATATATTAAATAAAAAAATGTATTATAATACTTTAGGCTTAGTATTTATTTTAATTTAATATAAATAAAATGAAAATATACCTTTTTAAAATAAATTATAATAAAATTAAATATTTTTAAATAGATTACAACACAGATTTAAAAACTTTTATTTAGATCACTAACTGATAAATCCTATTTTTTAGAAAAAAATAAGAATGTCCTGATTCTTTCAAAAATACTACAATTCAAACTTATCTACTGTTGTTTACCACTGTTTTGACGATTCATATAAAATTTAATAATTTATAAGTTATTACTTATAGTAACTATTGTTTTTATATAAAAAACGATCGAACTTATCCTTTTGTCCATAAAACTAGTCAAATAGTATAGCACAAGGATTTGGATTAAAACAAATAAGCAATTTAAAAGAGATCAATTTAATTTAAATTTTGAATATTAAAATTTAAAGTTGAAAAATTCATTTAGTTAAAAGATGTAAACTTAGGAAAATTTGACTTAGACTTATACTTATGATCTAATTAAGCTTTGTGGGCATTCATGTAGTCATTCAGTCCAGAGACACATGTTCAATCCCTCGCGAAGGATGCCTATTGCTTTTTTTATTATCTTTTTCAGCTCATCTCGGTCCAATTTCTTAAAAAGGAATTAGGCTGCAGCATCCGTTTTGTTGATATATTTTATTCAATAAATTTTTCATGAATCCAGTGCTTAAGCTGTTAGGTTTTCAAGAAATAAAAAATTTATAGTTAAATTCGGCCTAATTTAGTTAAAATTTCAAAGGTTTTAATATTGAACCTCTAAAACTTTATAAATAAAGGTTCAGTTAAAAACGGCAAATTCAACAGTTTTTTTGTGTAGAGCAAATCCAAATAAGTAAAGTATACGATGTAGTTTATAAGTATTAAAAAAATTATGAATTAACCAATTTATTCATTAGTTGATAAAAAACCACCTCCTCTAAGTATCAAAAAGGAAGGAAGCCAACAGTTTGGATCGAGCAAAAGGTGAGGAGGGGATTAAAAAACAGCTGGAAACTGCTGATCTAAAAAATACCAAAGATAAAAAAAGAAGGTAACTTTAAAGAGCCTTGTATATAGCTAAATCAGCTTCACTGAAAGATTTGGGGGATTCTGTGACGGATTGGTGAATAATCTGCTTGATATGATCTTGTTTGCCCTGGACAGAGGGATGGGAATTCTGGATAAGTACAACCAGACACTTGTAGACGTTAGAAAGCTCTAAGAGATCGTGCTTGAGAGGGATCGAGTTAATAAGCACGGGTACGATCTAAAAATATATTAGTAAGTATAAGAAAAAGTTAGAGTTACTCCGTCGATAGGGCAGGCATTAGGGTTACGTAGGATCATACGGGAAACAGCACCACAGGCGTTATCTCTAGCCATAGTTGAAGGTTGGGCGAAGAAAGGTGATAACCCGTTGAGGATCTTTGGGTAAAGAGTTGAGATGTCGATCATGGTATTTTCACAAAGTACACCGGTAGCGTAGGCGGCGTTAGAACGGACCAGTTGGGAGGGATCGGACAGGGCAGGGATAAGTAAGTCAAGCATAGCGTTGGTAAACTCAGTGACTCCACCTTGGAGACCTACAGTTAGGTCACCGAAGATAGCGATGGGAATGTTTCGCTGAGTTTCGGAGTTTTTGAGTTTATAGTGCTTGCAGAGGACGGGTACGAATTTACGGGCATGCTCAACGAAGTCAGATCCGATCTCCTTAGCTAATACGCCGACCACGTCAGCGGCGGAAGACATTAAGGTAAACTCACGGCCAGCTAAGTCTTCAACTTCCTCATCGTCGTCGATACTTAGACAGTAGATTTCGTTCTTAAGAGTAGAGAGTAATACGTTGCATAACTCGGGCATCGATTTCTCGACAAGTTTGGGCCCGACTTTCTGCAATACTTCTTCAATACCTAAGAAGGTGGCACCTACAACACCGATATCATCCTCTTCGGTAGCGTTCTGGAGAACATCGGGTACGACGACATCGATAAGGGTTACAACTTGGGAAGGTAGGATCTTCTTGTTATTTTCGGGGTTGATGACATCGTTGAGGGTGCTAATGAACCCGAACAAAGCAGTGATAGCGGCATTACGGATGTTGTAGTCGAAATGTTCCACGAATTTCTTCAACTCGTCAACGAACTTTTCAAGGTAAGGTAAGAAGTTACGACCTACACCTGAGAAAAGGTTATTAAGTACGAAGATGACGGATTCCTTGTCCTCAGTTATGGCGGTACGAATCTGATCATCAACATCATCGTCATCACCGTCGCTAGCAACATCTAAAAGTAGAGTTAGAGTAAGGTAAAAGGGATGCACTACCTTCGGATCCGTTACCACCGGCGTATTCGTTGAGTTGGATAATCTCCATAAGTTTGGTGCACACTGGTTCCAAGAAGGGTACGAAACTCTCACCCAAGTAGCTAGATGTGATACCGATGAATGATAGAGAGGAACTGCGCATCTCAGGGGCTTCGATGTTCATGTTCTCGAAAGCTAAATTCATCAGATCATTGACATAAGGCTAATTCCAAAGGTTAGCTCGTTAGCAAAAGACAAAACTTACAGTAGCTAACTCTTTACCGACAGCGCTACAGGCTTTACCTACAGCATCAAGAGCCTTTCCTCTCAATCCCAAAATTTCAATATCGTCGTTAACCAAGGTTAAATAGGGTTTCATGAATTCGACGAAACGGACGAAGTAAGGAGTAAAAGACTAATAACATTAGTAAAGGTCAATTAATTATAAGGTACAGTTCCAGCACTTGAAGCGGCACTACCAATAGTTTCGATAACCGCACGCTGGGTAGCGGGTGGGAGGTTAGGGAGCATGGCGAAAGAATTTTCCATAAGTATTGGGAGGTAGGCGTTTACCTCCTCTTCCAACTCGTACATGAAGGATTCGATACTCATCCAACACTTCTCACGGACTATCTCGGAGGGGTCAGAGACGAGACCGAACAATTTGGGCATGAATTGTTCGTGGAAACGGGTCATTTCAGTGGGAAGTTCATCTACGATTTTAAGTAGATATTAATTTAATAATACTTACTTATAAAGAAAGCGACGGTTTGACAGGCGGTAGAACGTACCTTTTCATTTTGATCATCAAGGCAACGTGCCATGAGAGGAGTGATCTGTTCGATATCCTCACCGAAATTTTCACTACAACCTTCACTGGAGTACTAAAGTAAAATTAGGTACTAAAATATAACGGCTAATTTACAGATAAAGCGATCAAAGCAGCTCTACGGCAATAATGGTTTTGGCTGTTGATATATTCCAAAATTAAAGGGCCGATCACAGGGTAAACTGTAGAGGGAGCTAGTGAGTCAGCAACAGCAGCGATAAGATCGGGGATATGCTAAGGAAATAAGTATCACCCCAATACAAAATTTTACTTTAGCTGGAGCAGAATCATCATCATCTTCGTGTTCTTCAGATAAAACGGACATTGAAACCTGTAAAATGGATTTGACGAAACCAGATTTACTGATCTTAGAACGTTTACTAAAATGAAGTTAATAAAAACCAAAATAAATATTTTAAATACTAGGAGACAGCCATATAAATGACAGAGATAGCACTGACACGAATATCAGGGTTAATTGCCTTGTTGGAAAGAATAGACAAGAAGAATTCAATCAAGTCCTTGAAGTGAGGATCAGCAATAGGTAAAGACTAAAAATAAAAATTAGATTCAGTTGATATATAAAAATTCATACGAAGGATATCAAAGCTTCAAAAAGTTCTGATACAACACTGGCCGGTCCAGGTTTATTTTCTTCAATGCATTTCTCCAAAACTTTTACAATACCGGGAATTAATTTTTGGAGATGATCCTAAAATAATTGTTATTCATATGTATTATTATGACACATACCACATTGATCTTTTTCTCAGGTAAATAGGTTATATAAGTATGGAGAGCACTACAAAAATTAAAATCGAGTTAACAAAATAAAACCTACACGCAGACGGAAACTCTGACTAATTGAGACTCAGGGTCGGATAGTGCTGTAGTTAACAAGTTTAAAATGTTCTGGACCTCATTAGGGTAGCTATCGATGATGAAAGCGAACAAAACATTGATAAGGAGGATGGCGTTCTATTGAAGGTTACTAAAGAGTATGCGACTTCTCAATATTACTTCACGGTGGTGCTCGTTAGGGCTAGTAGAGCATTGGTTGACGAACTGGATTATCTCGGGCCATCCAGATTCTTTAACTTCAAAGTCGGCCATTGAAGCGATAGCATTTACTATAGAATTGCGGGTCTTTCGTCTAAATTAAAAGTTAGATTATATCAACAGTATAACCTTTTTTACTCAGGCTCATTGGTCAAAATTTCAGGGAGTCTAATTTTAATCTCTTCTCTGAACTGAACGGGGACTTCAGTCCAGAACATAGCAACCCTTTTTGAGAATTCAACAGCAGCAAGTTGACGGATCTATTATTGAATAATTAAAAACGAAAAATGTCGGTTGTTAATTACGTTTGCGTTGTCAGAGGTTTGAATGATTTTAACTAATTCAGGAATACATTCAGCAGTAATGAAGTATTTTTCAGTCAAAGCATTGGTTGCCTAAGTGATAATTTAATAACCCAGTAGTACGAAATAGTTCACCTCTTTAATAAGGCTAGTGTTAGGAGTTGGGGACGTGATAGCCTCTAAGCAAGCATATAAACTCTGTAACTATTAAGAAAAGTTAGCATCGATATTTAAATATGGTTGATTACATTGCTCATTTCTATAATATTTCTCTATTCTTTTAGGTTACTTTGAAGACAAAAAGCAAAGTTCTGATAAACTTCGAAAAAAATTTTATAACTAAAATTTATAAATTTGTAATTATTCCTGAGGTTTAGTTTGTTATCCTCAAAATTCAAATTTAATTGGACTTGGATACTTGGAAAAACAAAAACTTTGACATACCATTAGAGAAATAAATTAGTATTAGTTAAGATAAGCTATCTGAATATATAGCTGTTTAGGAAATAACAAAGTTTAACTGGTTTTATTAATATACGTCAGATAGCTATAGTTCGATATTAGAATTTACTAAATTCACCCATAAATACAATACATCTGCGATCATCTTTCATCTATCTTCTGAAGCCACAGCCTGTAGTTCCTACTGCCATATATAGCATCAAGAACTGTGCTTATTTATAAAGTAGCTTAGCTATAAACATATTAAAATTTTAAATAGCTTTTTAGCTTAGTATAAAAATTACGTGTTTAACATCTACTTATAACATTTTGGCACTACATTAATTAAATACTAACTATTTTTTTGCTTTTTGCAATCTTTATTAACAGTAGTATAACATTTAACTAATATTAGAGCTACTTGATTTTTTTTAATGGCAAACCTTAGGTATAATAAAATACGTTATAATGTAAATAAATTTAAATAATTGGTTTTTCAATACAAAAATTTAGTTACACATATTAAAAACTTTATTTAATAAGTAATAGTTATAATAAATAGACTAAATATATTAATAATTATAAAAAAATTGGTCTTTTAAGTTAAGATTTCCAAATATATATATAATATACTAAAAATATATAAAGCTATTATTTATTAATTAAAAGTTAAAATTTTTTTATATACTTTGAATAATATTTATAATTGTTTAATCTTAAACAATAATTAGTTTACAGTATTTTAATAATAAATAGTTTCAACTATTGTTTTGATTTATTTATCTATAATACTTGGTTTTTATTTAAGGAAATTTTAATTTTAGTTTACAACTTATCAATAGCTTTACTATATATATATATTAAAATAAGTAATAATATTTTATTAATTTAGTTATATTAAAGTGTAATTATTTTTTTTAATAGTTTAAGGCTAAATTATATAATTATTAAAACTATTTATACAACTATTTTTAATAAGTTAAAAAATTAGCTAATATATATTTTTTAGATAGTATAAATAAATAAAAACAGTAAAAGCTAGATTAAATTAAAAAATACTACTAAAAAAAAGTAGTTTAATAGCTTTAAGCTTTTTTTAACAAGGTAAAATATTAAAAATTAAAAGGTTAAAATTTAATAATATAAGAACTTCTAAGGAAAGTTAAAGTTTAAACTTAATTTTAGTTATTATAAGTTAAAAAATAGTAAAATAAAAGATATAAAGTTTATTATAATATAATAATAATAATACTAATAAAATAGTATATTTAAGTATAATAATAAATATAAAATAGCTATTTATATACTTTATATTAAAATTGGTTTTTTATAAAATTTATATAATTAGTTTTCTAAAAAAGAGTAAAGATAAAAATCTATTTATTAGAAGTAAAAAAAGTATTACTATTTACAGCTTTACTAATTATAATAATAAAGTTATAATATATAGTAAAGTAGTATAAATTTATATATTAAATAATAGATTTTAAAATAATAAGTTATTAGGTTTTAGTTAAATTAAAAAATTAAAATTAAAATTAATCTAAATATATTAAAAATAATATTTTATATTATAAATAATTATAATTAACTTTATAAGTAAAATTAGCTAATTAATATTTATATATTTTTAAAATAATTTATTATTAAAGAAAATACTTATTAATATTATTTATAATAATTAAATTTTTAAACTTTTTAGAAATTAATTATAGTTTATTTAGTTATATATTTTAAATAAAATAAAATAAAAATTAATAATTAACTTATATTATTAAAAATAAGTAGTAAAAAATATTATAGTCTTAAAAATATTTAAAGTAATAAAAAAATAAAAAGTAAATATTTTAATTTTAAGTAAAATTTAAAGCTAAAAATTTTATAAAATAAAAAAGTAATTAATAAAAAAAATAATTAGTAAAAAGTAAAAAATTAATAATTTAAAAAAAAATATATAAAAAGTTAAATTATATTTATAAAATAAATTTAATAAATAGAAATTTTATATAAAGTATAATTATAAAAATAAGTTTTACTATTTTTTAATAATTATTATTAAAAACTTTTAAAATAAGTTTAGCTTAGTTAAAATTTATTTAAAGCTAACTATCTAATAATAAAATTAATTTATAAGTAAATTAATATTTAATATATATTATATTATTAAGCTATTATTTTTTAAAATAGAATATAATTTAAAAATATATTATAAACTTATATAAACTAATAATTTAAATATATCTTTAATTTTAAATTAATACTATATTATTATTTATATATTTTAATATAAGTTTTTAATAATAAATAATATTAAATTAAAATTTATATTATTATAAATTATATAACTTTTACTTTAATTTAAAAGTAAAATTTATAATACTAACATTAAGTTTTTATTAAGTAGCTAATTTAAAAATAGATAACTTAAATAATTTAAAGCTTAAATAAAAAATAAGCACTTTAGTTATTTATAATACTTAGTTAAAAAGTAAGTATTTTAGTTATTTATAAACTTAGTTTAAAAGTAAGTATAAAAATTTTTAATATATATTTAAGTTAAAATTTAGTGCTTTAGCTTAATTATACTTTAAAATATTATAAAGATACTATAATAAAAATATAAAAACAAAATATATAAAGTTTATTTAAAGCAAAAAAAATGCTAAAGTAATATATTTAATAATTTACTTATAAAAAGATTAAATAAGCTTTAATAAATAAAATAAATAATTTACTTTAAAGTTTTTTAAAAATAAATATATAGTAGATATTATTTTAAAATATATTAAGTTATTAGTAAATTACTTAATAAAAAAATATATTATTATATTAAATAAAAAGCTATTTTATTTATAAAGTATTTTAAAAGTAGGCTTTTATTAATAACAAAATAATTATATATTTAAAGTATTTTAAATAAAAACTTACTTTAATAATAAAAAAATAATTATTATTTTTTGATAAAATAACTTTTATTATAAAAATATTAGTTTAGATCAAATTTTTGATACTGAAAAAAAAATTAATATAAAATTAAAATAATAAATACTTAAGTTTAATATACTAGCTATAATAGTATAATTTTAGCTTAAAGTATAAAATATATAAATGTATAGTATAATTTATATAATTAATATTAACTTACTAACTTTAAATAAATAAATTAATAAAAATAAGAATTTAGTAAAACTATATTTTATTAAATAGTTTAAATTTTTTACTAAAAACATTATAATTATTTTATATGTTAATTATTAAATTTATAATTTATTAATAAAAATATATTTAAAACTTTTAAAATTAAATACTAATAAATAATAAAAAATTTTAATTTTTTAAAACTAATATCTTAATTTAATAAAATTCTAATTAGAAAAAAAATATAAGCAGTAAAAAAAATTAAATTAAGTTATTTTAAAAAAATTACTAAGATAAATTTATAAAAAATAATAATTTTACTAACTAGCTTAAAATTAATAGAAAAGATAAAAATTATAGTAATATATAAAATATATATTAAAAAAGTAAATATATAAAAATAAAGCTAAAATATATATAAATATAAATAAAATATTACTAACAAAATTTATTATTTATTTTTAAGTAGTATTTAAAAAGCTATTTATATAAGTAATTTTCTATAAAAACTTTAAAATATTTTTTATTTATTAAATAATTTATATTTATTAATAAAGTATAAAATATTATATAAATTATATTTTAATATACTGTTAATAAAAGCTAATAAAACTTAGCAAATATTAAAAAATTATTGAAAAATATATTATTATTATAATTACTTTTTTAATTTTAAAATATTTACAAGTATTTATATAAATTTAAAAGTTAAGGTTAAATAAATAAAAAACTTTTTATTTTAAACTTATTTAGATAAAATATTATATAATAATAAAAATTAAAAAATAAAGGTAAATTATTAATAAAAAAATTATACTATTAATTAATATATATTTATAAATATAAAGTTTACTATTTAAAAAATAACTTATTATAGTTTTAAATATCAATTTATATATATTAATATATATATTTTTTTTTACAAAGTATAAAAATATAGTACTTTATTAAAGTTTTTTAATAAATTTTACTAAAAGTTATTTTTAATTTAAAAAAGTGCAAATGTATTAAAAACAATAATTTGCTATTATATAGTAAATTTAATTTAAACTCATATAAATATAAATAAATATTTTAAAATTTAAAAATAAAAAAGTAATGATAATAATAATAATTTATTTTAATAATAAAAAGCAATATATTAAAATTTATATACTATTTTAAGTTTATATATATATATTATATATATATTTTAATTATAAATTATATAACTATATATTTAAAATATAGTTATATAAATATAATGCTATTATTTTTTATTTTTATAATAAATATTTTCTAAATTTATATAATTTTTAATTTATTTAACTTTAATTTACTTAAAATATTCTTTACTATTAATAATATTTTTTATTTTAATACTTATATTATAGTATTTTATTTTTTAAAATTTTATTAATATTATTATAATATATACTAGCTTTAAAACTTTATTATATATATACTACTTTACTTATTTATATTTTTATTAAATATAATTTATTTTTTAGCTTAATATATTATTTTTCTTATTTTAGTAATTTAATTCTTATAATATTATTTAAATTTACTTTTTAAGTTTTAATATTAAAATAAAATATTAAAAAACTTATTAAATTAATTTAATATTAAGTTATAAATAATTGAATACTACTATTTTTTATAAGTATAATATTTAGATTTTATTAATTTTTGCTATTAAAAATCTAGTATTCTTTTTTTTTCTAAAATTTAAATTAAAAGCTTTAATTAATTTATTTAATAAATAGCTATTATATAGCTAGTTTTTTTTATAGCTTTAAACTTATTAATTAAAAAAGCAATAAAATTCATTTAATTAAAGAGTTTTTTATTAATTAAAAGTTTAAAACATAAAAATTATTACAATATATAACTAATATTTATAAGTATTTAAAATTAAGTTATATATTTTTATAAATTTATTAAAAATATATATATAATTAAAGCTATAAGTAATTGTAGCTAAATAAAAAGTTAATAAATATATATATATTATATATAAAAGTTAATATTTTTTTAACTATTATAATAGTTTAAAAATAGAAGTTTTATATTTTGTATAAAATTATATACTAAAATAGCTTAGTAGTTAAAAAAGCTTTTAATAAACTTAATAAAACTATATTTTTATAGTTTTATTATAA
>JAWQFY010000697.1:0-22737 GCA_037055185.1 Capillidium rhysosporum | reverse complement strand
ATTTTTAGTTATATTTTATAATATATATATAATTAAATAAAATTCTATTTTCAAATAATTTATTTAAAAATAGTTTAAATATAAATTTAATTATTAATATTTATAATCACTAAATTTTAAAATTTTAAAAAAATATATATTTTTATATTTAACTAAAAAATATAAAGTTATTAATAAAAATAAAACTAAAAAGTTTTATTTTTTATAAATTAATATATTTAAAATACTTATAAAATAAAAATTTTAAATACATATACTTTTTTATATTTTATTTTTAATATATTAAGTTATTAAAAATACTTTAACTAATATATAAAAGTAATAAAAAAACTTTACTAAAATTAGTTTAAAATTAACTATAAAATTTACTTTATTTTTTAAAAAATATTAAAATAGTATATATATTTAAAATTTAAAACTTAAAATCTTTAAATATAAAAATTATTTAACTATTTAAAAGTTTGAAAAAAAATTAAAAAATTAAAAAATTAAAAAAGTTAATAATTAATATTTTAATATTAAACTATATTTAAAATTATATATATATAAATTATTATATTAAAAATATAGTATTGTAAGCTATTTATATTTTTATTTAAAAATAAACTAAAAAACATAAATTCATTTATATAAATATAAAATTATTTTTTATATAGCTTATTTTAACTAATTTTAAGTTTAATTTAAACTTTATTAATATATAATTTTAATATAATACTTAAATTATTTTATTAAAACTGTAGTAGTAATTTTTAAATTTTTTATTTATTTACTTTTATAATATAAATTATAACTAAAAAATTATTTTTAGTTAATAAAATATATATTTAATTATATTAAAACTTCTACTTTAAAACTAACTTTTTTCTTTTAAAAAAATTAAGCTTTTTAAAAATCTTATTAAAAATTTCTAAATTTTAAATAATTTTACTTTAAAATTAAAGTTTTTTTAATAATAAGATATTTTATTACTAATAAAATTTAATATAATAAATAATATATACTATATATTAATTTTTATATAAGTAAAATGTTAAAATATATAATTATTTATTAATATAAAGTTAAAAACTCTTATTATTGTTAAAATAAAATATTTATTTAAAAATTAAAATAGTATTTTTCTATATACTAAAATTATATAAAAATAAATTTACTTTTAAAATTTAAAAATAGTCATATATTTATACTAAAATTTTTATATTTTACTAATATATAGTTTTAACTTTATATAAATATAATAATAATATTTATTGTAGTTATTTGTTAAAATAATTTAAATATTAAAATTTTAAGCAAATTTAAAATTAATTAAAAAGTTTTAATAAACTTTTATATATTATAATAATATATAAATTAAAATTTTATTTTAAGTTTTTTATAAAAATATTTAATTTAATTTTAAAAATATAATATTTTAGCTACTATAAAAAATATATAGTAATAAACTAAACAAATATATATATATTAAGAATTATTAAACTTATATTTTTTAAATTTAAGTTTAAATTTTAGTTTTAGTATACTAAAGATTAAAATACTTAGACTTATTTTTTACCTAATTTGAAATATTATATTTTATTATTTATTTTAAAATTACTTAAATATTTAAAATTTTATTTAAATTATAGTATACTTTAATTTATTAAAATTATATTAAATAGTTAAATTTATATATTATATTAGTATTTTTAGTTTTAATATTACTTTAAAATAAATTATATTAATATAATTTTATTTAAATATTATAAGTTAATTTAGCTATTTAAATAATATTTATTAAGTTAAAAAGGCAAAGTATTATTTTAAACTAATTAAAGCACTTAACTTTAATCTACTTATAAAATCTAATACATTAAATAATTTTAGAAGTTATTTACTAATGTTAAATTAAATTTTTATAATTAGTTTATATAATTTAAAAAAAACTTTAATTTACAAACTTTAATACTAAAATATTTTTAAAAACAAACAATTGAATAAATTTATAATTTCCAAATTTGTTTAGCTTTTTAAATTATATACTTTTATAAATAGATAAAAATATTTTTTAATTTATTTATGCAAATAATTTTTAGAAGTTGAGTAAAATTTACCAAATTATTTTAAGCCTAAAATTAATATAGGTTTATATTAAAAAATTGTTACAATTTTAGGTATCAATTGAAGGTTTCTATCAAACTCAAATTATAAAAGATATTAATAAAATTACAAAATCCCTTAACTCCTCAACTATTTAAACTCAACCAAAAATATATGGCTTATAGCATATTCCACAATTTAATTAAATAAAAAATTCAATAACTTTTCAAAGCAGAAGTATTACTATCAGCAGAAAGGGAAGGCAAGATACATTATATATGAATATTTTTTAGGTTCACACCAATAGTAACAGAGGGTGAGTGGAAAGATAGCGGAGACACTTTTAAAGAAATAAATAAAAGAATCACATTTAAAATACTCAGATTATAAATAGCTGTGTTAGAACGCTAGCAACTACAACTTTTTGAGAAGGTCAGTTAGACTTACCGAACTCCAGGTAGAGAGAAGAGGGTAAGGTGGTTATTTGGCGACTTTCTTGGCGGTTCCGATCTGACAACTGTTAACCTAAAACCGAAAAGGTATCAATATAAAAAGTTAGAAAAGCAATGTTACTTTGGTAGCGAATTGCAACGAATGTAGGGTCTCGTTCAGTGAGGTAGGGTCGGGCGATACGTTAACGAACATCAGAGTCTTGGAGTTACCCCCAAGTGAGTTCATGAGGAGGTAGGTCAACTTAGAGTTACGATAGGGTACATGTTGACTGTTGTTGGCTAAAGCGAAGATGGTATCACCGAGGCAGGAGAGCGACCGGTTAATATTCTGGGTTTCCTTAAGCCGGTCGCCGGTAGACCCCGATTTACTTAGGGATTCAGAGCCGGCCAGATCCACCAAATTTAACGACCCCGAACTGGTCTCCTTGGTAAGCTGGTTGATACCGGATAGTTTCATAGTAAACACGGAATGGGAACGAGAGGAACGGTCGTTGCAGTTGGTAGCTGCCACCGATCTGTTACGACTAGCCCTTTGAAGCAATTTATGCACTTGACGAGCGTCTTCCACCTCCACTAAAAAAAAGTATGGATTAATATCATGTGTATGTAGCGATTAGCTTACCAACGGTTAGATCGGTTACTGAAGTTTTCCCGCTGGGGTCATGACGGATATCCAATTTTCGTACGGTAGGGGTACCGTTCAAGCTGGACGAATTAGGAGAGGATGAGTACAGTAGGTCGTTCAATGTCTCGTTATAAATCTCCAGAAACTGACAAGTAAATTTGTACTGCCACCCTTTCTCCTCCAGCATCTTGGCCGAATCGAATATCTGTTTGACAGCTCTAGGAATCATACCCTGATCTCTGGTCTCCGGATTATCAGGACCTTCCATGGTAAAGGTTTTACCGGAACCGGTCTGTCCATAGGCGAAAATACACACCGGATATCCGTCCAGAGCGGACTGTACCAGTTGTGAGATCTCTTCGAAAACCTGGTCCTGAGTGCTGGCTGGTAAAAACACCTAGTTTATTTAGAAAAGATTGAATAAGAAGTTAAAGCAAACAAGTGCTTACTCGGTCGAAGCTAAACGGATATGATTTGGAAATCACTTTGGAAGTGGAATGTTCCTAAATTAGAAACAAAAATTTAGGAAATATGAAGAATACCATTGATTACTCTAGTTTGGACGAGTTCGATCTTCTGGCTATCACTGTTCGAATCGGGAAAACTGATATGCGACAAAGTTTGGTCGTTTTCCTTTTCACTACCTACAGTGTCGAGTTACATTAGTTTAGTTTCTAAAAATATACTGATGATACTTACCTACAGGTGGACGTACTCTACAGAACACGCGGATATTACCCTTTAACTCTTGAATCGTGTTATGCAATTGTCTACGCACTGTCTCCTCCTCCCTAATTTTAGAGTTCAAATCCTTAATCTCAGCTTCTAAATTGGATATCTTGGTATCCCGGTTGTTGATAGTAAGGTTCCGTTCCACGATAGTACGGTTCGCTTCCTAAAATAAAACTTGTCAACAATAGAGTTGAGTGGTTGGGTACCTCAAGCTGGTGACGAGTTAACTTAAGTTCAGTCTCCATATTAACAACTGTAGTAGATTGACTACTTAAAGTTGACTTTTAAAACAAGTTATTAAACACATAATTGATACTAAAACTTACCATCATCTTGTTAGCTTCTTCAGTTTTACTAGCTAAATTGTCGGTTGTCATGCGTAGGTCAGTTTTAACTCTTTGCATATCCGAAGTCAAGTTATCTAGTTTAAACTGCAGATCACGTTGGACTTGTAAGTTTTGGTGCTGTAAGGTTTGGACAGCTTGATCTTTTTCAAGATTCATTCTCTAAAATATGAAATTTATTATTTGAACAGGTCAAATATGAAATTTTTTACCGAAGTAACGGTGCTAAGTTCGAGCTGATGTTGAGATTTAAGTGCCATAATCTCACTTTCCAATTTCATTTTACTCATCTAAATAAATAAATAAATATTTCAAATTCAAGTTTAATTTTACGTTAATTTCGTTGGAATACTTTTGATTTTGAAGCTCTGAGTTACTTTTATCCATTTGAAGTTGCTGATTAATTTTTTGTAAGTTTTCGATGGTTTCAGTAGATAAACAATTTTGGGAGGCAATCTCATCAACTATAAAAACCTTCAATATCTTATCCATTTTTTAAAAAAAGTAATACATTTCTCTTGTAAAAGCTGACACTCTTCTAACTTTTCAATCAAAGCTGCTTTGTAGCAATTACTTTTGTTCTTGAGGTATTCGCTAAGAGCTTCGGAATCTTCCAGCTTACCCTAAATAAAAATTAGTTAGTATAAACTCGTCCAGAAAATAGTTTAATTTTTACCTTTGTATCCCAACCTTGTCGTTTGGTACGTTTTGGTGGTTTCAAATCTTCTAAACCGGGTACTAAAACATTACTGTTATCAAATAAACTTGCTTTGGAACCGAAACTAACATCAGCACTCATTTCATTTATAACAGGCTTTTTGTTACTAGGTAAAGTGTTAGGCTTTCTAGTAATCTGAGTAGGGATGCTTGGTTTAGGTTTCGGTACCACCTTTGAAGTGTTCAAGTTACTAGGACGAATTGTAGTAGTAGTAGTTGTACGAGCAATTTTGTTGCTAGTAAACTTGGATTGAGTGGTTTCGGAGCTCTTATTATTAAGCTTGGAAGTTGAAGGAGCTGTACTACTAGCTATCTTTTTAAATTCCCCATTACCTATCCTACTTATACTACGTTTTTTATTAACTTCAAAGTTTAAATTTGTTTTCTCTTCCAATTTGACTTCAGTTTTTTGTTGCATTGATCGTTTAAATAGGTCTGTTCTATTTACTGGTTTATCTAAAGCGGCTGTTCCTAAGTTGAATTCAATACTTATATCATGAGACCCAGCTACAACTTCTCTTTTATGTTGTGCCTGTCTTCTAATCAATTCTGCTCGATTTATTGCAGGTTTATGTAATGCTTTTGGTGGTGGTATATTACTTTTAAAAACCTACATTTATGTTTAGTATTATACTAATTAGTTTGTAAAATTTCAAAATTGTTACCATTTTTTAAATTTTTTAGCAAGAGAAGGATTTAAAAGTTTGTAAAATCTCAAGAAGCACCTATTTTCTTGGATTAATAAAATCTTTATTCAACCAACAAAGATTTCTTTAGATGCAAAATTTACAAACTGCTTGGTTACAATACAGGACTTGAAAACGAAATAAAAAAGTTAAA
Organism: Capillidium rhysosporum; assembly: GCA_037055185.1. Taxonomy (NCBI): domain Eukaryota; kingdom Fungi; phylum Entomophthoromycota; class Entomophthoromycetes; order Entomophthorales; family Capillidiaceae; genus Capillidium; species Capillidium rhysosporum. Next base: position 16,945 of record JAWQFY010000697.1, on the reverse strand, counting down.
TATATGGCATAAAAAATATATTTAATGTGATCCATAATATTTTAGCTAATCTATAACATGTCAAAATATTTTTTTATTTTAAAAATGGTGTGCAAATAAACAAATTTTTATTTCTGAAAAATGTAATTTAGTAATAAAATTAGTAGGCTATAAGGCCTGGATATCTTTATTTATTGCTGTAAACTAGCTCAAAAGAATATATGTTACTATTTAAAAAGTTTTAATCAAAATAAAAACTTATAACCAATATTTACAATATTTCCTTACTTATTCTAAATTAATCCTTAATATTTAAAAATAAATTATTTTGATAAGTTATTATATATAATAAATTAATTATATAAAATAATAAAGAATAAAAATTAGGCTTTATATTTGTTAAACTTTTTAAATTAACTATTTTTTATTTTTATAATATTTGTTTTATTTTAAAAATAATAATTAATAAAAAACAAATTTTATTAAGTAAGATAGCTAATATAAATTATATTTAAAATTAATAAAATTTATTAAATACTAAGTTTATAATTATATTTAGATTTTTAAATTTTAATTTATAACTAACTTACTACTTAAAACTTTGCTTTTTATAAACTAGCTATAGTTTATTTATTTATTATAATATTTAGTTTATATTAATTATAAAAAGATATCAATTTTTTTTTAAAATAAAATGTTTTCATTTTATTATATTTATTTTTTTAGTATTCTAATTTGTTTTAAAATATTAAAAAAAGGGATTTCAAGAATAAAAAGTTTAAATTTTTAGAAAAAACTTTTATAATTAATAAATTTATTAATAATATAAATTATAAATGTAATATTTTATAATATTATATATTAATAACTTTGTTTAAATTTTAATAATTTAAATAAAATTAAGCTTACTTTTTATAATAAAATTAATAAAAATATATAAATTTAATATTAAATTATAAAAACTAAACTTTAATATATAGTTAAATTAATTATAGCTATTTATATTATAAAATTATTTAACTTAGCTTAATAATATAAAAAATATAAAATAAATTAAAATAAAAAAAAGCTAAAAAATATTAAATAGCCTTTATAATTATATAAAAATTTATTAAAATCTTAAATTATAAATATTAATCTAATTTTTTTAATATTTTAAAAATAATTTATTCTATTAATATAATTATAGTCAGCTTATTTTAAACATTATTATATAATTTTTAAAGTATTATATATATTATTTTAGTTAATAAAAAATATATAGTTATTATATATTTTTATATTGATTTAAACTATATTTATAAATTACTTTTTATAATAAAAAGCTTAACTAATAGTTATATTAGCCTTAATAGTATTATATTTATATACTTGATTTTATTTTACAAGCCTATTATAAAAATCATATACTTATATATGGTTAATCTTATATATAAGCTTATTATAATTTATTTTTTTATTTTTTTATCAGGGTAAAGTATTACTTAAAATATAACATTAGACTTATATTTATTATTATATAACTATTATAATTAGTATAAATTTATTTATAAAGTATAATATATACTATACTTTAAATTTATAATTATAATTTTTATTATATTTATATTTTAATATACAAATTTACTTATAAAATGCAAATGTATTTTATTAGTTTAACTATAATTATAACTCATTAATTTTACTAGTTAGTTAAACTAATTATAATATTTTTAACTATTTTATAAATTTTATTTTTTAGCTAAAACTATTTTAATATAATAAAATTATTTTTTTAAGCTAGAAAAATAATTTTTAAATTAATATAAAATGTTTTACATATTTAAGTTTTATATTAATTACATTATTTTAATGTTTTAATTTATTAAAAGTAATTAACAAACTATTATTTATATATAATATTAATAATATATTAGCTATTATTTAAAAATCTAGTTTTACTATAAGTAATATATTAATTTTTATTTTATAAATCAGTTTTTAAATTTTTTAATACTATATTAGTAAAAATTTAAATATGTTTAAGTGAATAAAATTAAATAAATAAATTTATTTTTTAATTTTATTTTAAAATATATTTTAGCTAAATTTATTAACTTTAAATTACAAAGTTTATTTAAATTTATTTATATAAAAAATATAAAATAAAAAAAGCTATAGATTTATATTAAATAAAAAAGTTATTAAAAATATACTATATTTTTATTAGTTAAATTAATTATATAAAATTTTTAATTTAGAGTAAATGCTATAGCTTAGGTTTTTAATTTTAATTTTTTATTAAGCTTTATTAATCAAATATAAAATAAAATCTAATAAATATAATATTATAAAAATATTAAAATATTTTTATTATTTTAAATTTAATTAAAAACAACTATAATTATTTTATTAAAAATAATACTTTATATTTTAATAGTTAACTTTTTTTTTAATAGCTTAAAATTTTTCTTCTTTATAGTTTATATAACTTAAATAATTAAAAAGGTAAGTATTATAATTATTAAAATAAAGGTTTTTTTTAATTAAAATTACTTTAAAGTTATAAAAATAAAGTTATAAGAATAAAAAAATAATGCTTATAAAAAATAAACTAGAAACTATAAAATATATAAACTAATTAATTTGAATTATTTTTTTAAAAGCTATATAAAAAAACTTTAAAATATTTTAAAATTTAAAATAAAAATAATTATTAACTTTTTACTAATAATATATTACTATTAAAATAATTTAATTCTTATTTAAAAAATATAGATATTTTAGTTAATAATATTAAATATTATAGTATATATTATCTTAGTCTTTTTACTAAAAAAATTATATAATATCTAAAAATTAACTTTAATTAAAATTTAAAAACTATAAGTTTAGCTAATTTATTTTTTTAGTAAATATTTTTTAATTTTAATCTTATAAAATTAAAAAATAACTATTTAATAAATAGTTATTATAAATAAAATAATAATAATTAATTAATTTATATTAACTTATAAAAAATAAAAATAGCTTTAAATTATTATTAGTTATTAAAATTAATTTATTAAAGTTTATTTATATAAAAAATATACTAATTATTTTATAAATATTAAAGTTAAAAAAATATAACTTAAATTAAAATATTTTAATATAAAGATTAATTTAAATAAAAACTATATTATACTGCAAAATATAATAAACTATATTAAAAGTTATAAAATTATTAAATATAAATAAATTAAGTTTAATTAAATTAAGTTTTTATTAAATTATAACTTAATAATAATATAATAAAATATAGTATTTAATAATTTATTAGTAAATTATTAAAAGTATAATATTTATTAAAAAAATAATAAGTTAAATTATATTAAATAAGTAATATATAATATAAATAAAAACTATTATAAGAAATAATATTATATAAAATTTAAAAAATTTAAAATTTAAAATTTTATATAAAATAAGATATAAATTTAATATTATAGCTAAATTTAGTAATATATATATAATTTATTACTAATTTTTTTTTAATTTAAAATAATAAATTTTAAATAAAAAATTATTTATTAAAAATTAACTTTTATTTAAGCTAAATAAAATAAATAAATAAAATTAGAAATATATTAATTTAGTAATAAAATAAGTTTAAATATAATAATTTACTATAAAAATAAATAAATATTATATATATTAGTAGTAATTACTAATTAAATTATATAAATTAAAATAAAGTTCTAAAGTTAGCATATAACTAAATTTAATATTTATCTATTAATAAATATAATTAATAAAGTATATTTAGTTTAATAAAATATATTTACTAATAAAATCTATCTATATTTAAAATTTTCCTAGTTAGTTTTAAAACTAGAAAAACAGTTATATTTCTTTATAGTAATAGTTAATGAATTAAATAAATTTTATTTACAAATAACTTAAACTATATTAAAAAATAGCTTATAAATTTATAATATATATTTTTTTAGCAAATAAAAGTTAATACAATTTTTTTTTAAAAACTGGTTAAGCATTGCACTAATATTAATAAAATTCTTTAAAAAGATTATATTAATTGTCTTAATTAAAGCAAAGCAACCAATTCAAGCTGGTTCATTTAAATTTCAACTGCTAATTTTAAATTTTTGAACTGAAAAATAGCACCAAATTAGAGTTAAAAAATAATGGCTTTTAAAGCTTATACTATTAGGTTAAAATTTTTAGATTTGACTAAATTGAGCTAAATTAGTAGAACTTATAAGTTATATCTCCATAACTCTACACAAAAGGATTTGGTAAAAAAAGGACAAGTTTAATTGATTTTTTCAAGTCGATATTTAGAACTGAGCAATTTTCTAATAGTTACAATAATTAAAAAAATTTAAAAATCTATGCTAGTCAATATCAGAGCAAAATTTATAGAGTTTGGAAATGTACTAAGCTTTTTATGTAAATAGGAAAGTGACAATGTAAAATTTACTTCATCTATATAGAAAGATAAGTTCTAACACAAGTCCGCTCTAAACGCAAACGTCTGAAGACAAAAAACGTTTCCTAAATTTATCTATTCCTCTTTCGTCCGTCTGTCGGGCAAACTACCTAACTTTTCGCCTACTTTAACCTTTTGACCTGGTTTAACCTCGAAGTGGAAGTTCTTGGGAGCTTCGAAGACTAGGACAACGGTAGAACCTAAACTAAACCCACCCATCTCCTGACCTGCGGCGACGGGGTACCCTCCCAGGAGTGGGCTAGCTTTATGGTACGAAACTTGGCAGTAGGTACCACGGTGTGTCACTTGCCTTTGGTTCGTTTTGAGATCCTAAGCCCAAGTAATTAAAAAACGGTTAAAAGGTAGGTATACCTGGTCGAAGTTTATCTTGATCGATCCAACATTAGTAGCGCCGACTGGTAACATGGAATAGAATCCGTACCGCCATCTACCAATCAAAGCAACTCTTTCGTTAAGTACGAATAAGTTGGGTAAATATTTTAGGAGGAAGGGGGACACCGAATACAGTTCACCTAGCACACAAATTAGTCAATTTTTAAATAGTTAGAGTTACCAGCAAAATGTCTTCTTGATGAGACGACCCAGTTAGTAGGTGAATGGAATCGGTGGTAGTCACCTGGGGCTAAGTAAACTACACAGAAGTACAGATCATTACTGGGGTCAATCTTTTGCCAAGCTTTTAACTTCAGAGGCTCTTTAACCTCTCCGTCGACTTTATCTTCCGGGTTCTGATCATGGTGGGCGGTGTTACTTTCTCCGTCGAAGAGGCCATGTAAGGAATAGGGGATGCCGTTGACGTTGGCAAAATTTTCTTCATCAATCCGTTCCCCTTCGACATTTTGTGATTGTACCACTTCGGAGTGAGCGACTTTACCAAGTAGATCATCCAATGGATAACTCAATCCTTTAATTTGTTCGATCTGACCACCTTCCACCACTCCGAAATGTAACACTTTTCCATCGGCTGGACTTACCTAAAATAACGATATAAAATATTAAAACTAATTTAATTAAAAATTAGGTTAGTACCATGGTAGCAGTACCATCAATCGGCCGTACACCCGGCTTCAGCTTACGGTAAAAGAAAGCACTTAGGTTGGGAAACTTACTTAAATCAGTTTCCTCCATCTCATCCAAGTTACAGCCGAATATAAACGAGTATAATCTATAACCAGGAGAACGAAGAAAAACAGGTAATTCGATTGAATTGAAATTTCCAAAAAATCTCGAAATTGATTTCAAAGGCAAAGATGTATACGCTTGCAGCTGATAAAAATTAAATATAAATAAATCGAGCTCTTTGTTTAAAAAAAGTTACCGTCCAAGGACCTTTGATAGAAGAGCGTGTTTTTTCGGTTTCACGTTCGTTCAACGATTTATAAAGCTGGTACAAAGCTATAAAAGTTATACCTACTCCTATCGGTATAGGTTTCCAATCTACTTTGGTCTCTTTAAAACTCTGTCTAACTCGACCTATTTATCCAAAAAAGATATCGGAATTAGTTCCAAATTAAAGTGGGAAAAGTTACCAAATAAGGTATTGTTTTCTCGGTTGGGGTTGGCATGTTGGTTTGCTCTAGGTATACTTGTAGAAAACTTGATGTAGTTGGGAGTTTTCAGAAGGTTAAGCCTTCGATTAAAGCGTACATTGAAGATCTGTGTACTACGTTGAAATAACCTAAACAAATTCATTTATAAATTAATTAAGGTAGTAGGAAGAAACTGTTAAAGAGTACATTTTTCAACCCTTTTATGCTCTGAATGGGGCCGGTCCACTCTAAAATTTTTGTTTCGGGTATCTGGGGTACTAAATTGATCTGGAATAGTTTATTTGGAAATCACACTTCGTTTTAAGTTATTTTTCAAACTGATCAAAATTAACATAGCCAACAGAATCGCTAGAAATCCAACCATTGACAACTTTCATTGAACTAAACTTAGAATAGCTAATTGGAATTTAGGTAAATACACCCGGATTATTAATTTTCCAATTCTCTGACGAATTTATTAGAAGTGTGATTCAATTACTTATATTTATTTACCTGGAAATTGATAATTAGGTAGATAATACTGTTTAAAGTATTAGTATCCATTAAATACTAGCTGTATATTGCTAAGGGACTTAGAAGTAAATTAGTTCAAACGAAGTAATATACAGCATTCTATCATAATTCAAATATCTGCACTGTTTACAATATAGAAAATATCTAAAAGAACTAGCTATACTAGTAATAAAAATAATATTGCCAGATATAACAAAGTTTTATAGGTTATCTTATTAAACTATTAAGTACTATTACTGTCTTTTTCTGTATTCTAACTAATAATTTTAATATATTAATAATTATAAAGCAATTTCTTTATTTTACATATAATTACTATAATATATAATAAGCATTAATTATAGAAAATATTAAATTATCATATTAGAAAAATAAATTCTGTAATTTCCTTTAAGTAATACCAATTTAATTATTTAATAAATAAAAATTAAGTATTATTATAATAATTTTAAGAGGTTATTGGCTAAGATAAAGTTTTAATAATAATATAGTAAAAAGTATTATAATAATAAAATTTTAAAATTACTATTATATTAAAAGTACTATAATATGCAAAAACTAAAAATTAGCTAAAAAATATTATAAAGTAGCACTAAAATATAATAATTTATTGCTGTTATTACTTATTTAATTAAAATTTTAAATAATAAAAAAATTTGATAAAAATTAATAAACTTGAATAATAATATATTAATTAAGTATATATATAAACTAAAGTAAGACTATTTATTATAAAAGTATTATTTAAATTAAAATTTTATAATATATTTTTATATTAAATTTAAATAATACTTTTATAATATATAAACTTAATTATTAGAATTAATTTAATAAAAACTAATAGTTACTTTTAGTATAATTTTTATTGAAATACTATATAAAATACTTATTTTAAGTAGTATAAAAGTTAAATTTAGAATTAAAAAAGTTAAAAAAATATTTTTAATATTAATAAAAAAATTTAAATATAGTAGATAAGAAAACTAAATATATAGTAAATTAGCAAAAAAGTAATTATTAAGTAAATAATTAATATTAAATATATATAAAAAAAGTATATTTTTTATTAAACTTTATTTAGTAATTAGTTAAAAAAAATATATATAATAAAAATGATAAAAAAATAAATAAAATAATTATAATTTTATAATTTTATAATTTAAATAATAAATATATAATAATAATTGAATATATAACTATTTCAAAATTTAATAATATTAAAAATAAAATAATTAATTTAAAATAGTATATTAGTATAACAATAATAATATAATAATAATAAAATAAAATAAAATAAAATTATATTTATATATATAATTATAAATATATTATTATTATAATATATTTATAAAATTCAGTTTTTACTATAATATTAATAATAAGCTTTATATTATATAGTGTAAAATACTATAATGTAAAAATAGTTATAAATATAAGTATTTATATAAAAAAGTTAGTAAATAGCAATAAAGTAAGTTTAGCTTTACTATTAACTATAGTAGTAATATAAGCAATTAAAATTAGTAATAAGTTAGTAGTAAAATTAATATAAAAAATATATAAACAAAATTATAAGTATCAATTACTATAAAAATTACAAATTAGCTAATAATAAAAAAATGGCTAAATTTAATATATAAAATTTATAAAAAAAATATAAGTATTTCTAATTATAAATAGCTTTAACTTTTTTAATAAAATAAAAAAGTTAAAATAATACTAATATATAAAATATATAAAAATATATTATTATTATAATAGTAATAGCAATTTTTTATATAATTTTACTATATTGAAAAAATTTTACTAAAGATTTAATTATTAGCTTTTATAATTTATTATTAATACTAGTAGCTATACTAAACTTAATTATAAATAATAAATAATAAACTTAATAAGTTTTTAAATAAAAATAAAAAATTCATTAGCAAAAAGCTATTATTAAAAGTATAAAAATAAATTATATAAATTATATTAATTAAATATTTAGCTAAATAGCTAATAATTATTAAATCAAATAAGTATATTTTTAATATATACTATATTATTAATAAAGTTAATATATAGTATTTTTAAATATATTTTAAAAAATTAAAAAATTAAAATATAATATTACTTTAAATTTTAATTAATTTCTAAAATAAAATTTTAAAAGTTTAAAGTTAAAATAGTTACTTTAAATACTTTAGAGTTAATTATTTAAAAAAATATTAAAAACTAAATATAAATCTATATATATATATAATATAAATATTTATAACTTTAAAATAATAACTGTATATATTTTTCTAATATTTTATAATTAAAATTAAATTTTATATAATAGGTAGCTAGTTTATTTTTAAATCTTAATTTTATTAAAAATATTTAAGCTAATTTAAAAAGCTATATATACTTAAATAATAAACTAGCTAATATTTAAAATAGTTTTAAATAAACTTACTAAATAAAATTAAAAAATATATAATTAATTAAATATATATATAAATTAAAAAATTATTTTTATTATTTTATTTTTTTATAAAACTAATTTTTTTAATTTTAAATATATTTAAAATTTTTATAAAATAAAACTTTTAATATATATACTTTTTATTATATTAAAAAATTTAAATTATATTATTTAAATATTTAATATACTTTAAGTTTAAAAGAAAAGTTTTTATATTATACTTTTTTTCTAAATAAATTTTTATATTTAGCTTAATTAAAATATTATTTAATTTTATAATTATTAAATTTAATTTTATAATTATTAAATTTAATTTTAATAAAGCTAAAAAAAATATAATTATAACTTTATATTTATTTTAGATAATATATTAATATATAGCTTTAAAAAAATTTTAAAAATTTTATAATAATAAGTAAAGTAAATTAGATAACTATTTTTTATTTAATATTTAAAAAAACTACAAAATTATAGTTTTTTAATAATATTTTTATATATTTATAATATTCAGTTTTTTATACTTACTTATTTTTTAAATATAGCTTAAAAATTATAAATTTAAACTATTTAAACTTATTTATACTAGTAATTATATATCTATTTTTTAATATGTTTTTAGCTATAGTAATTTTTATAATAGTTAGTTTGGTTTTTTACTAATATATATATATAGTAAGTATATATAATAAATAATTTTAATTTTTTTATATAATAGTTTTATAATATATAGTTATATTAATATTAAATAAATATATTAATAAAAACTTAACTTATTTATATTATTTTTATAGTAATATACATTAAAATTTATATAATACTTAAAATTTAAAAATTTTTATTTAGTAAATTATATTATTATATTTTATATAAAAATTTAAGATTTACAATTTATTAAAAAAATATTAAAAAATATTAATATATTTTATTTAAATTTTAAACATAAAATTAGCTACTTTTAAAAGTATTTAATAACTTATATATATTAATTAAACTTATAGCCTATATTTATATATATATATTATTAAATTTAAATAAAAATAAAATAAATACTATAAATAAATACTTAAAAGTTTATATTTATAAAAAAAATATTAGAATTTTCAAAATTAAGTAATAATAAAAATTAATTAAAAAAATTAATTATTAATATAGCTTAAAATGTTTTTAAATTTAAACTAAAAAATATTAAAATAAATAAATTTATTTATTATTAAATGATTTTAAATATTTTTTAATTAGCTAAATTAAATATATATATATAATAAAATGACTTATTATAACTAATTAATATTAATAATAATACTAATTTTTTTTTCATTTTAAAGCTATTGCTATTAAAATTAAACTTTATTAGTTTTTTGCTAAAATAAATAAATATGTTATAATAACTTTTTTAATACTTTTAATATTTTAAAATTTTTTTATTAGTTTAAATTTAACATTTACTATTTTATTTATAGCTATTTAATTGTAAGTACAATATTTTAAACTTATTATTTTTTTTACTTTTTAAAAAACTAATTTATTATATTTGATAAATAATAATTATTAAAATTATTTTTATCGTTGTTTAAAAATAGATTAGCTATATTTATAATTTATTTTCAAAGTTAAAAAGTAATAGTATTAAAAATATAGTACTAAATAAAGAAAAATAATAAAAAATAACAAATAATTAAAAGAAAAAATGACTTAAAGATGACTAGGCTTAAGCTACAACTGAAAATGAGAAAATAGACTAAATTAAAGTTTTTCTTTCAAAAGAAAAGGATATGTAAGCTATAAACTACTAAAGTTCTCATTGCTACTAAATATATTAAGTTTTTAAATTTGATTTTTAAGAAATTAAAGTGGATTTAAAGTTTATTAGTTAAATATGTTAATATCTAAAGGCAAATAAAATTAGTAAAAATATATATTAATTTTAAAATTCCAAAAACATAAGTTTCTAAAAGTAGATTTTTATGTAAAGGTTTATTAATTACATATATTTTATATACAAAATAAAGCCCTATTTATAGTTTGGAGCATTTATATTGATAATTTCAAGTATTTTTTAGCATCATCTTTAAACCCAAAAAGTAATATTTTCTTTTTCAATTTCAATATTTTAACATATTTAGCTATAACCTTTTTCTTAGTTTATAATGATCAGAATATATCTCTTAAATCATATTTCTATATAGTTTTTAGGAGGATTAGTTTATAATAAAAACCCAGTTCTTATTTATAAATATATATATATAATAGTCTCTAAGCCTTTAAATTTCAGCATCCACTTAAACTTTCTTAATTTATTGTTTTTAGTTAAATATCTAAATTTTTATAAATAAAATGATACTACTTAATTAGAGTTAGCATGTGAATAAATTTATATTATATTATATTATACTATGAGTTTATATATTTATAGTAAAAATGTAAATTTATTTTTGAGTGGTACTATCGCATAGTTAATCTATTATACATTTATAACATACAGTAGAAACACTTTGGGTTTATAGTCAATAAAATAATTTTTGAATTTGTTTTCCATTATTTTGAAAAAAATTGTCCCTATTTAAAAATGTTATATGACAGTTAAAAGGATTTATACGTGCTCTTAAAAATATAAAGTAGACGATTTTAAAAGTTTGGTTATTTAAAGTTATACAAATTTACATATTATTTAATCCTTTTTCCTTAATTGATTTTTGTAATTAGTTGTAGCAGGCGCGGTACCTAAAGAAGCGTCGACTTCATATCCAAATTCTTTACCAATTACTTTAATTAAAGCTAAATGGTGGACTAAAAAAATCAAATGCCTCAGAATTTATATATATATAAACTTACTAGCATGATGAGTACAAAACCATAATTCTCGACCCAAAGTTGAATTACTTATCAAATTGTCTATTGGGTTGGAATCAGTGATGAAATTAACCTTTAGAGATTGATTTAATGCGCTGCTTATAGAATCAATGCGATCTATTAAAAGTTTAAAATGATTGATGGCCTCGACACATTCCGTCTCAATTTTAGCCTATATCATGACCATCAATACTTTTGAATTTCCTATTAATTAAAAACGTTACGTTACGTTCCCTACAATCATAATCGACAACTTCTTTGCTCTTCTCAACAGCGCAAACTAGAATATTAAAATGGTCATAAATGTGTCGAATATGTTGTCCTACTGAACTTCCTTCTACGAATTTTGATTTAAAAGTATAAATATTTTGAAAATTAATATCTTTAATTAAAGTAATCAGTTGCTCTATAAAACTGCTAAGCTTAGCCTTTAGCTCTTTAATTTCTTTCATTTTTCTTATTTTGTCAAGGAAAGATTGTAAATAATTGTTTAAATATGTGGGAAACTGTCAATCTTATCAGAACCTAGAGAAAGTATGCTTGTCTTAGATTTAATTTGATCCAACTAAGCTTTTTCTTTAGATTTTAAATTAAAACTAAAATTTTAGAACACTTTATTACTATTTGAAATTAAAAGCTTCCAACAATTAGATATCAAAATAAAATGGGTAATAGTGGGTTCAATGCATCGAAAGCAATGTCTAAAAAAATAAAGGTAACCTTTGGTTTTAATTTACGCTAACAAGTAATAGACTAAAGGATTGCAGCGTTTACGCTGGTATTGCCAGATGTGCGAGAAACAATGTAGAGATGCTAATGGATTTAAGGTAATAAACTATTTACTATTAGTTAACATAACAAAATTTTAGTGCCATACCATGTCTGAAGCACATCAGCGACAGATGCAACTATTTTCCCACAATCCTAAGAAATTTATTGAAGGGTTTAGTAGCGAATTCCAAAGTGCTTACATTCAAACTTTATCACGAGGTCATGGAACAAAAGCAGTCGACGCAAATTTAGTTTATCAAGAAATGATAAGAGATAAAGATCATTTACACATGAATGCAACAAAATGGCATTCTTTAACCGAATTTGTAACCCATTTAGGAAAAAATGGTATTGCTAAAGTTGAAGAAACTGAAAAAGGATGGTCTATAGCTTGGATTGATAATTCACCAGAAACATTGGCTCGACAGGCAGCTATGCAAAAGAAAGAGAGACAAGAAGCTTGTGATGAAGATATCACTAGAAAATTAATAGAAAGACAGGTAGCTCAAGTTCAAGCCAATAAACCGGTTCAAACTGAAGAAGTATTTTTTAAAAAAATTTAATACTAATGAATATTTTAGGTTACTCGTGAATTTAAAAGAGATGAGGAAGCAGGTCCTTTGAAACTAACTATGCATAAAGTAGGAACAAGTACTCAAATTGCTAAACCTAATTTATTCAAAATGGTAAAAAAGGAACGACCCAATTTACTTGCTGTTAAGCCACTCAAATCTTTGCTTAAAGAGAGTTCATTAGTACCAGTTAAACGTCAAATAGTGGAACCTGTAGAAAAACCTATATCTAATTTGGAGGCTATTATGTTGGAGGCAAAAAAATACAAAGAGAGTCGAATTTCAAGATAGAATTTGCGTAGAATGCTGTTCTATGCAAGTGTAAGCTAGGTGTATCACTTAGGAACATACCTGGCTCTAAGATTAAGCGTTTTTTTAGTTGAGAGTATAGTAGGTTGAGTTTATAGAACTAGCAATTTTTAATTAAATAGGTATTTAAATTTACATATTTTCAAGTATTTTAGTTTATCTTATTACATTTTTAGCTTTTTTTAGTTATCAGCTAAAACAATTTCAAATCACCAACTCTTCTACCTTTTCAAAACTTTACTAAGCTTCTTATTTCCTATAGAAATAATTTACCTTACATATTTTACATATCTATACTTAAAGAAAATATAATAATAATAATTATTATATTTAAAACTTCATTTTAACACATAGATATAGAAATATATTTTAAATTATAAAACTTAACTTTAGTTAAATGTTTATTTTTACTAAGTTTTATTAGCTTTTTAATTACTTTATAACATATCTATAATATTTATATTATAAATATTTAAATTATATTACTATAAAATTATTTTAAATTAATTAAAGTAATAATTTGTAAATTTGTCTTTTTAAGTACTTTAGTAATATTATAAAATATGTATAACTAAGAAAAAAATAGAAAAAAAAAGGTTTTCTTTTAATAAAAAGTAGAATAGTAAAATAAATATAAATTATTAAGTAATATATTAAAAATAAAGTATATATATTTATTAACTATATTATTATACTAGTAAATAATAATATATTAATTATTAAATTAATAGATTAATTTAAATAGTATCAAAAATGTAATGTAATAATAATAATTATATATTTAAAGTTTTAACTTTTTTATATATTTACTTAGTTTAAGTAATTAATATAGTTAAATAAAAGCTATAATAGTATACCTTATTTTAACTACTTATTAAAAAGTTTAATATTTAGTTGTTATAGTATTTATATTATTAGTAATTTAAATAAGCTTAAAGTCTTAATAAATTATAATAGTAAAATATAGTTAACTTAATAATAAATAATTAAAATTTTATTAATAAGCTTTTTAAATAAGTTTTTAAATTTTAAGTATCTAAGTAATTTATTTTTATATACTTTATATTTATAAATAATAAATTTACTATTTTTAGACATATTAGTTAATTTATAGCTTATTTTTATATATATAATTAGCTATTTTTAAAAGTAGATAATTTAAAATTAATAATATTTAATATATTTTTTAAACTAAAATAATTTATAGTTTTATTTTTATATAGCTTTATTAAAATAATTATAGTAATTACTTATATAATTTTTATTTTAAATTTACTAGTAGTATTTTATAAATTATTTTCAAGTAATAGCTATAAATAAAGTATATAAGTTATATTTTTTTAATAAAACTAGTTTAAAACTAAGTACAAATTTTTATTATATATAAAACTATTTAAAATTTATATACTAAATTAATTATACTGTTAAGTATACTATAAATATTAGTAAAGACTTACTAATTAAACTTTTTTAATAATTTTTAATAATAAAAAATCATTTAATTATAATAGATTATAAATTAATACTAAATATATTCAAATTTTATAAACTTATAAAATATAAATTTTATTTAATTAGTAAGTATTTTATTAAAGTTTATATAAAGTTTTATTTTTAAATTTAAAATATTAAATTATAAAGCTAAAATAAATTAAGTATTAATAGCTTAATAAAAGTTATTTAGAATTTTATTAATAATTATTTTTATTAAAATTTTTTAAATATTATATTTTAAAATTTTTAAATAAATTAAATATATTTAAAAAAAGCTAAAATGATAATAAAAATATAATTTATTAATATATTAAAAAAATTTAATAAATAGTTTAAAACTATTAAATTTAATAAGTATATTAAATTTATTATTTAAATTATTAATATAACTTAATAATTTTTTATAGTAAGTCTATTAAAAAATCTAAAACTTTTGCTATAAAAACTTTAAAATATATAGTATCTTAATATATTTATTTAGCTTTTACTAAGTTAAAGTCTAGATATTTTTACTAAAGTTAAGATTAAGTAAATAAAATAGCTACTTAAAATATTTTTTAAGTATAAATTAATAAAAGCAGCTTTATAAAATAGTATAATTAACTTATTTTTTTATATTTTTAGTAAAAAAACATAATAATTATTTAAGATTTTAATATAGCTATTAGTAATAACTAAATTATTTAGTTTTACTAATTTTAATTTATTAAATATAATATATAAATTAGCTTTAAATAAATTAATAATCTACTTATTTTTTAATTAAATATATTTTTAATATCTAATTTTTTAGCTAAACTTATATATTAACTTTAGTAATTAATATATTATTTTATATATATTATTACTTTATTAGTAATCTTTAGTTTAAACTTTAATATTTACTTTATTAATTTTAAATTAAGCATTTTTTAATATTATAACTATAAAAATTAATAAAAATTAAATAAAAATTTATTACTATATTATTTTTAACTATATTAATAATAGTAAACTTTTATTTTTTAATTAAAAATATATATTAATTTAAACTTATTCTTTTATTTAATTAAATTCTTTTTTTAATAAGTTAATTATGTATTTTTTAATATATATATATAAATTTAAATATAAAATTTATATATATATATTTAATATTTTGCTTTTTTATTTATAAACTTTAAAATATAATAAAATTAAAATTTTTAAAAAATATAATAATATTTTAAATTTTAAATTTTTTTAAGTAAGTTTTTTTATTTATTAATTATTATTAAAAAAAATAATTAGTAAGTATTTATTAATATTTGTAAATATTGTATATAAAAAATATAATTTATAAATTATACTAATAAGTTATTTTAAACTTAAAAATATTTATTAATTTATTAAATTTAAAACATTTTATTTATAATAATTATTTTAATAATATATAAAGATAATTAGTTAAATTTTTACCTTATGTTTTTAAAAATATATTTTTACTAAAACTTTTTTTAATAAATAATATAAATTTTTAATCTAATTTAATATTCTTATTTAAATTTAAAGTATATTTAAAAGTTTTTAGTAAAATTAATAATAATATAAGATTTTTTAAATTTTATTTTATAATTTACAATTTAATATAAAAAACTAATTTACTTTATTATAAAAAAGTAAATATATATATTAATATATATAACTAAATAAAATAAAATATATTTATTTATACTATTTATTATAATATTAATTTTTTACTTAAATAAATGGTTTTTTTAAATTATTACTTTTATTAATATTATTAATTATATTTTTAATATTTTTAAAATAATAATAATTTTACTAATATATATAGCTACTTAATTAATAAAATTATTTTAATTTTCTAATAGATATAATTTTAATAAATTATAATTTTTTAATAGTATTTATATATTAGTTTAAACTAAGTTAAAATTTATTATAAAAATAATATTAACTAGCTATACTAGCTAATATTTTCTAA
>JAWQFY010000696.1:0-22757 GCA_037055185.1 Capillidium rhysosporum | reverse complement strand
AATATAATAGCCAAACTTAACTACTAATTTAAAAATTTTAATAAAGCTTTAAAAATTTATAATTAAAATAAAAAAATAAATAAAATAAATTTTTTTAATAAGCAAATTATAATAATAATATTTAGAAAAATTTTAAATAAATAAATAATAGTATTAATATAATAATTAATAAAAAATATATAGTATTTTAAAATAATTATAAAGTATAATATATATATATATATATTAAAAATTATAGTAGCTAATACTTTAAAATTTAAAATAATAATAGTTATATTAAATATACTTAATAATTAAATTTAATAATAAGCATTAGTTTAGCTAAATAAATAAATATAAAAATATAAAAAAATACTTTTTAAAATAATAATATTAAATTTTTAGTATTAAGCTATACTAGTATTTTTATATATTAATAGTTAATAATTTAATTATTTTAGATTAATTAATATTAATTATAAATATAAATATTATAATAAAGAGAAAATTTTTATTATAAAGTAATTATAAATATTATATTTAAAAAGTATTAAATTTTATAATAAATTTTAATTAGCTATAAAAAATAAGCTATAAAAAATATATAGTATTTTTTTTACCTTATTTTTAGATTAATATTATTATAAAAAAATAAGATTATATATATGTATTATTTAACTAATAGAATTTAAAAATAATAAAATATTATATATAAAAGTAAACTATAAATTACTTTATTAATTAATAAATAAATAAATATAAGTATTAAAAAAATATAAAAAGTAAATAACTACTTTAAAAGTAAAGTTATAAATATATAAAATATTAAAATTAAGCTTTTTATCTAGCTTTTATAATATATAGCTATATAAAATTTACAACTTAATTTAATTATAAAACTTTAAGCACTTTTTAAACTTTATTTAAAAAAATGTTAATGCTTTAAAGTACTTTTAAGCTAATAATACTATAGTAAATATAAAAAAGTTATAAATATTTTTATTTAGTTAAATCTTTTTATTACTAACTATTTACTTATCTTTTTAAAAATATTAGTTTAGTATTTAAAAACTATATAGCTTTATTAGTTTTATTATATATTTTTTACTTTATTTTTTTATTTAAACTTTACTCTAAATATATTTATAAGTTTATTTACTAATATATTTAAACATATTAGTAGTAGCTATAAACTTAAATAGGCTTTATATATATAAACTCTTTTAACTTTACTTTTTTTAATATAAAAATTATAAAAATTATTTTTTTAACTAAGTAGTATAAATTAATATACTCTTAACTTTTTTTTTCTATATATATATATAAACTTACTAGATTACTTTTATATTTTAATACTTAACTACTTAACTACTTAAATAAATTGCTTTTTATTTTTTTAATACTAAAATAATATCCTTAAATAGCTAATTAGCTTATTTTTTATAAAATATTAAAGATATAAAAAAAACCTAACAAAATTTTTAAAGTAAATATTATTTTTTATTTTAAATACTCTTTTTTAAAACTTTATTTTTAAATAAAAAAAATTTTAATACCTTTATTAAAAAATATTTTTTCTTTTTTTAGAATTAATTTTAAATAAATATATATTAAAAATAATAGCATTTATTTAAAAAATCCTAAATAAAAATATTTTTAGTTAATTTTACTTATTAAAAATTATTTTAAAAGCTGATAACTATTATTTGTTCTACTTAGCTTAAGCTAAAACAATTATATATAATTTTTTTCAGTATATATTATTTTTAAATATATAGTTTTTAATATTTTATATACTTACTTTTACTATTATATAACTTAACTTATTATCTAACCTTATATTTATTTAATTTTACTTACTTATTAGTATTATCTTTAATTTTTTAAGCTTTTTTATTATAGCTACTATAATGTAAATAATACACATATTTTATTTATTTTTTGTTTGCCAAAATTTTTTTAATTTTTTTAAATTTATTATTAAAAAGCTGAAATTTTAATAAAATAAATTTTATTTATAGTAATAAATTTATTAAAATTTTTAAAAGTATAAAATAAAATAATAAGTAAAAAATAATATTAGAAAAAAATGCTATAGAAAAGATAATATACTTAGTAAAAAGTTTTGTTTAAGCTACAATAAAGCTAAAGTTTACTAGCTATATAAAAAGTTAAAATTTAAAATTAATTTATTTAGCATTTATTAGTAAGATAAAAAACCAAGTTTTGGAAATAAAAAAGAAAAAAGAGCCTAATATCTATTTTAATAAATTTAAGTATATTTTATCTTTAAATTTAAAATATAAGAAAAATTTAAAGAAAGTAAAAGTTTACATATAGTTTAAAAGAATAAATTATACTTATTATGTTGAAGATAGCTTAGTATAGCCTAAGCAGAAAATAAGTAACTATAAGAAAGAGGTAAAGAAATTTTAGTAAAGAAAAATATCTGGTACTATAAGGGAAATGTAAGAAAGGTTGAAAATATAATTGTTTCTACTTTTTAATAATAAGGCTGCTATTTATAAAAGCAGTGTTCAGAGTATTAAAGCTTTTTATCATCTTAAAGGTTGTAAGAAAAGAGTACTTAGCTTAGTAAAGGCTACTTTTTCAAATCCAATAGAGTAATGCTGCATTGATTTAAAACATTTCTAGTTTAGAGAGGCAGAATATATTAAGAATAAATCAAAAGAGGAAGAAGGTACAGGTACTAGCTAAAAGTACACTGCCTTTGACAGAGAATCTAGGAAAAGACTAAGAAGAAACTTATGCCTTAAGCATAGAACTTGCAAATGTTTTCATTGTCAAACTCATAATGCCAGATGTGGAGCGAAGAGTCCTAAAGTGATAAGCTAAAGCACCAAAAAGCTTAGCAAAAAAATTTAAAAATTAAAAGAAATTAAATTTAGAATATAATTTAAGATTTAACGTTCACTAAAATATATCTTTAATACAAAATATATTTTTTAATATTGACTATGAAATTAAAATTTTATTGTTTCTAAACTTTCTAACTTTTAAAAAAATAATAAACTAGATGATCTACCAACAGTACGAAATTCTGGATGGTAGTTCTTATTGAAGATACACTTTTTTGGCTATAAAGTAAGGATTATTTATTAGCAAAATATAATTAGCCCGCTTACGGACGCTATAAGATAAGCTCAGAAATTTAAATTTTTTAATAAACATTTCAGATATACTCTTGAAAATAGTATCATTTTTTATTAGGAAGTTACTTGTTTATACTCGAATTCAAAGTTTACATAAAAGTTTCAAAGCTTAAATTTTGATAATTATAAGATTATAGAATATTCAAACCGCACTTGTATCAAAGAATATATAAATGTTGAATTACAAAAAGGTCCCGTCATTTATAAAACTATACAGAGCTTTTTATTTGGAAATTGCGATTAATTAATATTTTTAATTTTATTTTTTTCAAATTCTATAGTTTAACTGCAACCTTAATATTATAAACTAATCTAAATAGATTCTAAAGTGAATCATAAATTGTCGCTACGAATATATGAAATAAATTAATTGATTTAAATTACACTATACGATGCCAATAAATTTCGATAAATTTAAAAGTTAACTATGCTATACTAAAAATATACTGTATTTTTAGGACTTTTTTAGTTTTCTAAAACTGCCAAGCTTTGAAAAATTCTAATAAAATAGTGTTTAAAAAGTCACCAAATAAAATTTAGAATTAATTCATTTATTTACTTCTGTAAAAAATAAATAATGGGGACAATTATTGAAAATAGGGTGCATCGATATGAAGTTGTAGAGTATTAATAGTAGAACAGGTACCTCAAAAAAGTAAAATTATATAAATGAATAAAGTCGGAGGTAGCGTTGCTATAAAATATATTTAAATCCAAAAATATAGTATTACATAATGCAAGTTAGTTTGAATGAAAAGGATGCTTGTACAAATCACAGTATAAATAGGTTAGAGATAAAGTTTTAATATTTATTTTCAGCAAGAGTTAGAATAAAAAACAAAAGTAAAATAAGTGATGAAGGTACTAATCAGACTTTTAAAGCGGTTAGCGTTAGTATTAATAATAACGTTCTGTTTATTTAAATTAGAAAGGTATATCAACCGACCGTACGTAGGTCAATACCGATCAATCGGATACGTAGCCGAAAAAGGAAGTTATATCGATACTAAGATACTACATCAGAGCTGGCGTACAGCTGAAGTACCTAGCGCCGGGCTAACTAGATCATGGAAGATAATGAACCCCAACCATACTTACCATTTCATGGTAGATTCAGAGATTTCCCCTTACGTTGAAAAACGATTTCCCGATATTTACCCTTTGTTTAAACGATTACCACAAGATATCATGCGTGTCGATCTGCTCCGGTACCTTTTAGTCTACGATCAAGGCGGTGTCTATTCCGACATAGATACCGAATGTATTAAACCTATCGAGAAATGGTCCTACAGTATAAAGGAGCCAATTAACTTCATTGTCGGTGTCGAATTCGACGCATCAGATATCCAAATTCCTTATTTTGAAAAGGTTCAACTGCAGTTTGTTCAATGGACTTTCGCTGCTTCGCCACGGCATCCTCTACTTGGTCATGTAATAGATACTATAATTAATAAGTTAAAAATATGCCAGATAAAGATTTAGCTAAACTTAAAACACACGATGTAACTGGTCCTACTATCTGGACTGATGCTATTAAAAATTACTTTTGTAGATTAAACTTCTGTCATTGGAAACGCTTACAACGCATCGAAGA
This sequence comes from Capillidium rhysosporum, assembly GCA_037055185.1. Classification (NCBI taxonomy): domain Eukaryota; kingdom Fungi; phylum Entomophthoromycota; class Entomophthoromycetes; order Entomophthorales; family Capillidiaceae; genus Capillidium; species Capillidium rhysosporum. The sequence continues at coordinate 18,011 of JAWQFY010000696.1, read as the reverse complement.
GCCTGTACTTATTAACGATGTACTTGTCCTACCTCCCACATCCTTCGAACCCTTCACTCCCCACCGAGGTAAAGGTAAGGATCATCCACTGTCCTTCGTTGCCCATATGTTTTATGGGACTTGGAAGCAGAATGAGGATGAACTTATGCTTAAAAATAAGAAATAATCTAAAGTTCTTTCAGAAATAAGTGTAGCCTATATATCAAATTTAGAATAGTAAATTAATACTATATATAATATAACTATATCTTTTTTGGATACTAATAATTCGACTTTGAATATATTGATCTTGGAAATGGTAAATATAAATAATAAATAAAATGTTTAGTTAATTCATATTTGCTTTAATTATAATTATAAGTCTCATATTAAAAGTTTTTATAATTTTTATAATTTCACTCTATTCGAAAAACCGTTAAATGAGGTAAAGTTCTAAAGAAACTTTTTAAGTTTTAAGTAAAAAGCTAAAAAATTAATATTTATTTTTAAAACTATATTTAGTTTTTTTAAAAATAAATATTTTAAAAAATATAGTAAAAGAAAATTTATTTTATAATAGCTATATATATATTATAAAAGCTATAATTTTAATATATAATTAATTTAAGTAAAATATAAAAACATTATTATAACTATTTAAATAAAATTATTTTTTAATTAAAAGCTATAATAAAATTTAATTTATTAAAAAAAGTATTAATATTTAATAATAATATAAATTAATATAAATTAAATACTTTATAAATTATTAATTTTATATTAATATTTATTATAATATAAATATTAATATTAAATAATAAAAATATAAGCTAGTAAAATTAATTAATAAAAAATATTTAAAATTTAAAAGATAAATAGTTTTAATAAAAATAAATTTACTATAATATAATAGATATACTATTTTAAATTTTAGATATATTTAAAAACTTTAAAGAAAAATAAATAATATATTAAATTTCAAAATATTAATATAAATTTAGTTATTATTAAAATTTTATAATATATTTATAATATATAAAAATAAAATTTTAACAAATATATTTATATTTATATTTTTTAATATTTAAAAAATATATAAATAATATTTAAAACTAGAAAATATTTTATTATAAAGATCTAAAATTAAAAAAATTAAAACTATAACTCTTTTTTTAAATAGTAGAAAAAAGTATTTATTTATAAAAAAATTATAAATATTTAAATAATAGCTATAAACTTTAACTATTTTATTAAAACTATATAACTTTTAATTATATAGTTTTTATAGCTATATAAGAAAAAAATTAATATTACATTTATTTTATATATATATTAAATATTTTTTGAACTTTTAAAATATAATTTTAAAAGTTAATTTTAGTATTTTAAATTAATATAAATTATAACTAAGCTAATATATATTTATTTTATTTTTTTAGCTATATTATATAAATATTATAATATTATAATTTATTTAAACTAATAGCAAATATATTTATATAATAAATATATTAAAAATATTTAAATTCTTAAATTCTAAATATATTTATATCTTACTAATATTTTATTAAAGTTATAATATATATATATTATTTTTTTAGTAATAAACTCTAAAAAGCTATAAATAATAGCTAAAAAAATATATATATTAAGCATTATAAGCTAAAATTTATATTTATATTTATTAATATATAAGAATTAATATACTATTTTTTTGAAAATTTATATTATTAATATTATAGCTTAAGAATTTTCTTTTTATTAAATCTTTAAAATATAATTTAAAAATAAAAAAAATATTATATTAATTATAAACTTATAAATATCTAAAAGTTAACTATAATTATTAAAAAAAAATTTAAAAAAGTATTTTATTAAAATAAAATCAATATATTTTTATATTATATAATTTTAAAAAATATATTACTTCATTAAAAATAAAATAAATATAAACTTATTTTTAATATTATAAAATTTAAAAATCTTAAAATATAAAGCTAAAAACAAAGTAAAAAATAGTTATTAATTTATTATATTTAATAATAAAATTTTTAAATAAAAAACTTAAAATTAAAATAATTCAATTTAAGAAGAATAAATATTTATAATTATAAGTAAATATATTAATAAATTTTAGTAGTTATTAAAAAAATTGCTATAATTATAGTATTATTTACTTTAGTTTTTTAAAAACTTATTAATTAACTATAAAAAAAATTAAAATTACTTAGTTATACTAAAAAAATTAAAAAATATTTTTTAATTTAGAAAAAAATAGCTAAAAACTAAACTATTAAAATTTTAAAAAGTTATATATTAATATACTTAGTTTGGAAAACAAATTTAAAATATTTAATAGCTAAAAATATATAAAATATAAAAAATAAATAGTTATATTAATAAAATAAATTATCATTATTTAAAAAAAGTTTAAAATAAAATAAAAAGTTTAAGTATTATTATTTAATTTAAAAAGTTAAATAAATAAAAAAGCTATTAATTTATATTTAAATAATTTTAAAGGTATTTTTAAAATAGAACAACTAAGCTAAATTTATATAAAAATATAAAAAAACTTAAATAAATTAAAATTATAAAATAGCAAATTATTTATTAATTAATTTAAAATATTATAAAATTATTATAATTTATCATTTTTTTCAGAATTTCTAATTTAATAAATTAAAAAACTAGTTAAAATCTTTAAAATCAAGCTTATAAAAGTATTTTATTAATAAAAATAAATACTTATTAGTATTGCTATTATTTTAATAAATTTAGTTTAATAATATAATATATATATTAAATTTAGCTATATACTATATGCTTTTATTTTACTATAAATTATACTTTATTAACACTAAAATTATATTAGCATTTGCTTACTATTATATTTTTTCAAATAATAGTTTATTTATTTATTATTTTAAAAGTGTTATAGCTTACAAATAACTACTATTTTAAGCTTAGTTAAATTTTTCTTATTAGTAAATACTTTTTATATTGCTGCTATTACTATTTTAAATTTTTTTATAATATATATTATAGATTCAGTAACTTATTTTAGTTATAATATTACACTTAAAAATTAATATATCATTCTGATTATCTCTAATATACTACTTTAAATAAACCTTTTGTCTTCACCTTTACTGCTTATACCTGGTTTCAGATGTATACTTATTTGTGAAACTTTAGGTCCAAAGATAATTTGCTTATCTTCTCCATCTTTTTATAAACTTAACTACCTCACACTTTTATATAGGTATTCAAAATGCTAAATTAGCTTAATTATCACAAAACAAATAAAACATGTAGAGTTTTAGCAAAAATAAAGTGTATTAAAATTAACATAGCTATCTCTAAACTTACTAACTACATTCTACTTATTTAATGAAGATCAAAAGTTTATAATATCATTAAATAATTTAAAGGCATAATTTTATTAGTCAAGCAAAACTTTTTTCTTAATTCTCCAAATGTAAAAGTATTTAGTTACCCTTATTGGGATTAGTAATTATTACTTTAACAGGTGGCCGCTGGCTTATGTTAGCTAAACTATGAGGTGGTAACCCATGATGGGGAACTTGTGGTCCAGGGTGTCCTTGCATACCTTGAGGGGGGAAGGTATGGTGACCAGGGTAAGGACCATGGTTGAAAGGAGCACCTAAATGTGGCGGATACATAGCAGGCGGAGGACCTTGGTTTGGGAAGTTAGGGGGGTAGGGGTGTTGTGGGTAATTGTTTGGGTTGAAATTGGTGTAAGGAAGATAGGGTTGCTGGTAAAGATTCATCATATGCTCAGGAGGGGCATGGGGCATACCATTGTAACCCTGGTTCGGTGCGATACCTTGGTTGGCTACGTTTGGCCCAGGTTGATGGCTGTAGGGGTTCCCGGGATGGAAAGGAGGGAAAGAAGTTGGTTGTTGCATATTTGGGAAGGGGGGTTGAGAAGCGTTAGGAGGCAAATGAGGGGGAACAGGTCCATGAGCCATTTGGTGAGGAGCCATCTGGTTGAAGTGTGGATTTGGAGGTGGACCAGCAGTATAAGGAGGTTGCTGAGAACCAATCGGTCTGGATGGTAATCCCGACAATTTAGCTGGTGGGTTTGTAACCTGAGCGGCTGTAGGTTTTGCTTGAGAAACGCTAGGAATCGAAGCTTGAGAATCTGCGCTTCCTTGAGAAACTTCTTGTGCTACATTTTGTGTCTGGATTGGCTCGGATTTAGTAATTACAACAGCTTCCTCCTCTTCATTTAATAAAGATTTGCCGTAAAAAGCAATACCACCTTTGGGACAAATTACATGAGTTCTAAGCTCAATTTTTTCAAAATCACTGTCGTCAAACACTGGAGGTTCGGAGTCATGACCGCTATCTTCTTTGAACTCTATCTGCGTTGACAAATCACTAGCTGAAAGATTAGGTAGGGTACTCTCATTGGTCAAAGTCTCAATAGAATTCGGTAGCTTCAAAAAATGAGAAACTAAGCTGGAGGTACCACGTCGTTCTTCAGATTGGAAAAACTCTACTATAGCTACAACTCCTTCATCTTGGATGGCTTCTTTATTAACATTCTTGACAAGGGACGTGAGAAGTCTTTCCTGACTAACTATTTTAGTTAGGTCACCTAAAGTTTTACTATTTTTTGGAAGTCGTTGCTGCTTTTCTTTTTTAGAAAGTTTATCACCAGAGCCTCTATCTTTAGAAAATTGAGGCTTTTTCGCAAGGTGGACCAGGCTTTCAAATTTACTCTTTAACTCAATCAAACTAGAATCACCACTATCGTTGCTGTTATTAAATGAGGATTGATGCTTCTTAACCAGTTCTTCAAATTCATTAAGCTTAGCAGTAGGAAGCATTGAAAAAGTTTTAAAACATTTTAAATAATCAAGACACTCCTTTAAATCAAATTTATCCTTTGATTCATTTGTAACCTGGCTTACCACAGTGTCAGATTTGGTAGGGTCCGTAACGTTGTTCTTAAGCGGGGATTTCTCGCTGTTTTTCTTGCTTGGATTGCTTGGATTTCTTGGTTTGTTAGCTTTAGTTTTATTAGACATTATTTTTTGAAGATTTTACACCGTTTTGTAAGAAAAGTTAATACTTTTAAAATTTCTAAAACAGCATCCCAAAAATTACAAACTAATATTCTATTTGTTAAAAAAATCAAAATAGCAATACAGCTAAAGAATTGCTTTTAAATAATAATGCTATGCAATGATAGTATCACTGAGTTCCAAAACTTGGAAGCAATAGAAAAGTTATTCTGCTACTTTCACTAAATTACAAAACTTTAGTAAAAATCATTACATTTTAGTATAGCTATATTAATAATTCTAAATTATTGTAATATTTACTTAACAACTACAATTCTTTTTAAACCCTTAAATTTTCTATATTCTGAATTTTTTAATAAGATTTTCTACCTCTCCTCTCCATTAAGAAACCAGTTATAGAAAGAAATTATAGACTTTTAAATTTCTTAGTATTAAAATATAAATATAATCTGTTAAATAAAGAAAACTAAAAAGAAAATCAGTTATTAAATATATTTAAATTATAAAAGTATATATTTTTTCATTATACTATAAACTAGATATAGCAAGTAGAAAGCAAAATAAAATAAAAGCAGCTTTTAGATTAAAAAATTTATTATTTAATTAAAGTTAATTTATTAAAAGCTAATTTTTAATATTAAATTACTAATATTAAAAAGCTTAAATTTTCAAACTATAAAAAATAATAAAGTATAAAAATAGCTAAAACTATTAAAAAATTTAAGTATAGCTACTATAAAAAAAGTTATTAATTTTGTTGGTATTTATTTTATAAATATAATTAATTATTTATAAAAATATATAATTTTAATATTTAAAATAATAAAAAATTAAGCTTATAAAATTAACTAACTTTTAATTTATAAAAATTATTTCTACTAAAATAAATAAAGTATAAAATATAATTTACATTATTTTTTAGTAAATTATATATAGTTTTAAAAAAATATTATTCTTATAAAATATATAGTATATAATAAATTTTTTATAATATAGTAATATATTTATATATATTATTATAGTTAAAATTATTATTATTATTAAGTAAAATTTAAAAAAGCATTAGTAGTTATATTATTAAAGCAAAAACTACTATTATTAAATATATATTAAAAGTTATACTATATAGTAATACTGCTTTATTAATATATCATTTACTAAAACTTTTATATACTTTATTTAACTACTTTTATTTTATAAAATATAATAATCTAGCTTAAATTATCTTATTTAATAAAAATTATATTTTAATTATTTTTATAAATAAACAAGTTATTTTAAGCTATATTTAAATAAAATTAACTATTTTAAATTTACTAATAATATTATTAAAAAAATAACTAGTTTATTTTATTAATTAGCTATATTTTTATATTTTTCTTAAATTATTAAAAATTATATTAAAAGTAATAAAATTAAAATACTAAACTAATATATAAGATAGTATAAAATTTTATTTAAATTTTAACTAAATTAAAAATATCTAGTTTAAAAAGTTTATTTAAAAATTCTACTTAAATAAATAATTAGCTACTTTTAAAAAAAGTTAATTTTAATTTAAAAAATTAAAGCTAATAAAATTAGTTAAAAATAAATAAATAAATGTTATTTTTTATATATTAATAAAAACCAAAATTTTAAAATATCATACTTAAATTATACTTACTTTATAAATATAATAATATAAAAGTAAGTTAGCATCTATAAAAATTTTAAAAATTTATAACTTATAGCTATAAATATTAAATATAAATTAAAAAAATATACTTCTATTTAGTATACTTATATAGTTAATAATATTGCTAAAATATATTTAAAGTTTTGCTATAAGTTTTAAATATTTAACTTTTATTTTTAAAGTATAAATTTAAAAATAAGTAAATATAAAAATGTATATATTATATATATATACTTTTAACTTATATATTAAATATATAGGTTTATATTTAGTTTAAGTAAACTATAATATTATAGTATATTAAATATTTATTTTAATATATTATTTTAAATTAGCTATAATATTAGTTTAATTTATTTAGCTATATTAAGTAAATATAATATAACTATACTTTTAAATATTTAAAGCTTTTTTTTTCTTACTATACTTTAAAATATATAACTTTATAATCTATATTATTATAAAATATTAAGGTATACTTTTGTTTTTTAATATATATATATTTTTTTTTAAATATAGATAAAATTTTAATATTATAATATATTATTTAAATAATTTAAAAAAATAGCTTAAATATTATACTTTTAAACTAAAAAAATATTTTTTATTAAAAAAGTATTTATAAAAATTATTAACTATTTAAATAAAATTATTTAAACTAATAAATATAAATATAATAAATATAATATTAAATTAAAAAATTATATATAATAGTTTAATAAAAATTATAAATTTTAATAGCTAAAATTAAATATATTAACTATATAGCAATTTATAACTTATATTTATATAGTTTTAATAAAATAATTTAAATTATAGTTTGTAGCTTTTAGCTATAAAATATAAACATAAACATTTATAAATATAATTTATATTATTTAAAAAAAATATAGAACCTATTTTCTAATTTTAATAATATTTAATATATATACTATTTAAAATTTAAAAATATATATTTACTATATAATAGTAAATTAATAAAATAATAAGCTAATTTTTTTATTTAAAGTTAAATATAAAAAAGTCTACATTAAAGAATAATTTAATAACTAGCTAATTAAAATAATTAGAAAAACTATTTAAATATTATTTAAACTCAATATAATTTATAAAAATTAAAATTTTAAAATAAAAATAATAAAAAGTAATACTTATTTATAAAAGAAAAATAAAATAAAAATATTTAAAAAATAATAGTTTTTAATAAAGTTAAAGTAGTAAAAAAGTTTAAAATTGATTTTTATATATTAGTATAAAATTAAAATCTAAATTTATATATTTTTAATCTTTTATATAATTTTTACTAATATATTATAATAAATACTAACTTATTATTTAGTTAAAATAATTTATAACTATATTTTTATTAAGTACTACTTAATATAATAATTTATAATTATAAATAAACTTATTATAATTTAGCTATATCTAGCTTTATTAATAAAAAGTATAGTTAATACTTTGTTTAATATTTTAGCTTTAAACTTTATTAAATAAATAATTTTTTAACTAAACTTAATTTTTTATTATAATTAAATTTACCTACTTTTAATTTTAAAGTTTTTTACTATAATTTATATTTTTATTTTATATAAACTATTATATTTATCTAATATATAGATAATAATATTTAAATTAAGTTAAATATATAAATATTTACTTTATTTAACCTAAGTTTTTTTACTAGTAAAATTAACTATTATTACTATTTTTAATCTAATAATCTATTTAATTATTATATTTAAAGTATTTAATAAACTAATTAGTTTTTAATAACTTTTATTATAATTTTAGTTATACTTTTAAATTTAAATATTTATTTTATACTAATATTATTTTAGTAAGCTAACTATATTACTTATATTTATTATATTAAGTAAGAAAGTATTTTTTTATTTTTTTATTTTATAATTACTACTATATTAGTAAAGTATTTCTACTTATAATTATTTAAAATAAATAACAAATTTTAATTATTATATATATTTTATTATTTTTTACATATAATTATCTTTTAATTTTTCTATATATTATTATTTTACCTTTTTAATAACTAAGTTTTTCTAATAAGCTTTTACTTATTTATTTTACTCTATTTATTAACTTTTTTACCTAGTTTTTATAATAACCTACCTATATTTTTTTTACTATTTAGTTATAATACTATTTAATTTTATTATATTATTTACTATATTTTTTTAATATAGTTTGTTTAACTTTCTTTACTATATTAGTTAATATTTACCTTATTTTAGCTATAACTATTACTAAAGCTAGAAAAACTAAGTAGTTTTTCTATAATTATATAAAATATTTAATAAGCTAACTATAATTTTGCTTTAATATATAGCAAGTTTATTGATAAAAATTACTTGGCCTAGTTTTTTAACCTTAATTAAATTTAATTATTATTTTTAATAAAAATTCTTAATTAATGAATATATTTTTATATTTAAAATAGTGAAACTTCTTATTTTTTTTACAAATTACTAATATTAGTTTCATTTATATATTATAGCTATAAATTTAAATTATAAGCATTATATCTTTATTTATAAAAAACTTAGTAGCATTTTTTTATTTATAAAATTTTTATTATATATAGTAAATATCTTAAAAAGTAAAGTATACTAAAAATAAAATTTTATATTAAGATTTAAACTATAGTTATATATTTTTTCTATAATATTATATATTAAAAAGATTTTTATTTTCCTTAGAAAAATAATTACAAAATTTATAAAATTTATAAAATTTATAAAATTTATAATATTATCCTAAGGTAAACTAGTGCTAAATAAACCATTATATATTTATTGAACTTTAATTTTACAAAAAAGGGTTATATAATACTATAAGAATAATAATTAAATAGTAAAAAACTATATATTAAGCATTTTTATTAAAAAATATATTATCAGTAGTAGTATTTAAAATAATATAGTAGTTAAATCTGTAAGGTAAAAATAATTTTATTTTATTTTAAAAAAATCATCTGTTAATTAGATCAAGTTTTACTATAACTAATATGAAACTGTATAGATAAGTATTAAATTAAAAACTATAAACTTTTCTTATCTTTAAATATAGTTAATTATATATTTAACTAGGTTAGTTAATTTAAAAGGTATTTATACTTTATAATTCAAAGATAGGGTGGATGCTACAGTTGAGAATCTCAAATATTTACTATTTTTCTTATAGAAGAAATATATTTTAATAATTTTATTAAATTCTTTTATTTTGGAATATTATTTTTGCACTTAATTTTTACGATTTATTACTTTAAATGCTTATAAAAATTTCTCTTTTATCACAAATTGAAATAAATACTGAATTTAAATATTTCCAATGTAAGTAAAAGGTGGCTTACTAGTGAATGCTTATATGACAAAACTTAATACAAATATGTTACTATTTAATTTATATAGATAAATTAAAATGTACTTACAATAAAATTACAAATACCTAACTAAGGTAAAGTATTTATAGTAGAATTCATTTAAGATTAGAATTATATCAAGTCTTAGCTTTGGAAGTATTTCATTGAAACTGCTTCTACAATCATAGTTTGAAGCGAATTCGTATCCACATCATGATGAAGGCTTAAGAATATAAAATTTACAACCATACTAAAATATAATTTACCTTGGAATAAGAGCTAGCGCTTCTTCTACATCTTCAACTCCCAACCCACATATTTGCGAAATTTCATAAGGATGTAAATTGTAATTTCCTCTGGAAATAATACTTAAAAACGGTTTAGAAATTTTATAAAGTTAATTTTGATTAAATTTTTACCGCCTAGTTTCTGTAACGATATCAACTCTACTAATATTGGCAAATCTTTGACAGTACTCTAAAGTTGAATCAAACACTCTGAATTACCATTAAATATTGGTTTAAATCTAAAAATTACTCAGTGTATACTCTCGACTCAATTTGGGATTCAGTTTGAGATTGTAAAAGTACGAGAACTTCAGCTGGGAACAAAGGTTGAGCATTGGCAAAATCTAAAAAAAATTAAATATACCATCACTAAAAAAATAGAACCTTCTCCGAACCTTAGTAAAGTTGCATCCTCTTCAGCTTCGTTTCTATTCGAATTTGCATTTGTCGATATTAGTGTTGAATTAGAAATATGGAGTGGTTCTTCATCTGCTAAAAAATTGTTTTCAAGTTCTTCTATACTCATAACGGACTCTAACTAAAATTGGTCATTTTAAAAATAAAATTTCAACAATAGGTCAATTTCAAAACTAAATTTTTACTTAGAAATTAGGCAAATTATTTTAGCCAATTATCTACAAATTCGTGCAATGTACGGGAGAAACGTCTGTTGAAGCGTTTCTTAAATTTTTAACTACAAAATACAATCTTTTCAAATTTAGAATCATTATTAGCGGTATTTCTGTAGTTTAAGGTAATCTAATCTATCTGAACACTGTCCTTTTATTAATTTCACATATTTTCAATTAGAATAAAGCAATATTAAATTTTAAACTTTGATTATAATAAAATATTAATTACCAAAAATTAAATCTAATTGGTAAACATTGTAATTGCGTATTTTCTATTTGTTAAAAAAAGTAAAAGTTAACCAGTAAAAATTAAGCAGGTGAGATTTATACTTATAATTAGTTTACTGCAATTAAATCACCACTTTTGTGTGGAAGGATTCAAGTGACACTAAGTTCTTTAACCCTTTATTTTAACTTTGAATTCTAATTTCAGACATATTGATTGACTTAGTTTTAAATTAAAAATTGAGTCAAACTATTTCTAAAAGGCAAAATGAAGTTTAAATTTAGAATAGTTTCTTAAATCTTAATTTGTGCTTTAGCTTCCAATCAAAATTAATTTTCGCTTAAATTTTTAATTTTTATATAAAATTTATAGTGAAATTAAATTAGTATTGGTTTTTTATACAACAAACTTTTACAAAAAAGATATATTTATATAGCTAACTCCTGAAAGTAGTAACATTTTCTTCGTATAGATGTTATCTGGTTCGAATGTTAAACTGTTTTATACATAAGAAATGTATTAAATTGAAGTCACATTTGAACTGAAGATTATAGAATTCAATTAAGCCATAAAACGGATCTATGAACTAATTTTTATCAGTAAACCCGGAGTCAAGGCGGTACAATTGGGCACTGTATACAATACCTCTTCGGCATTGCCAGTACTATGTTTGAAACTAATTTGAACTTGTTTTAAAAGGATTAATCTAGAAGTAGCCGTAAAAGGGTAACATCTCCTTAAGAGCTAGATTCCACCAATAATATCGATCAAACAGAAACCTTAGCCTCGTAATGCTTCCGAATCCTAAACCTGAAAAACGTTAAAGGAAAAAATAAGGATTATTGTCTGGAAATAAATTATGGAGTAGTAAAGTGGAGGTGGGTGTTCAATTATTTAATAATCTGCTTTCAAAATATAAAGAAACTCGACTTGCATAAAGAATCCCAACACCTTTGTTTTGTAAACAAGGAGCAACTAACGACGGACCAATTTACCACTAATACCGTTTCAGCTTATCTTTAGATTTTTAACAACGAACATATAGACACTACTTTCACTTAACAGCTTTAATTAAATTTTAAAATGGGAAACCAACAAACCAAATCATCTTTACTTGAAACAAGTAATTGAAAGATAGTTATTTTAATTTCTTAAATTTACTATTTTAGACGATCTAAATCAATTCAAATTGCTTAAATCGATAGGAAGAGGTAGTTTCGGTAAAGTAAGTCAGCTTTTGATACCTTTATACAACTGAATTTTTTGTTAATATTTTTGTTACTTCTTAGGTACGAATAATCGAACATAGACTTACTAAACAGCAGTTTGCTTTAAAATACCTTGCTAAAAAAGATGTGATTCGTCGTAAAATGGTTAAAAATATAGTTAAAGAAAGGGATATATTGGAATCGATAAGACATCCGTTTATTGTCAACCTAAGATTTGCTTTCCAAGATGATTATTATTGTTACATGACTTTAGATTTAATGTTAGGTGGGGACCTTAGGTTTCACATGTATAGAAGGGAATTTACAGTTGAAGAGTTAGCTTTTATTAGCGCCGAATTAGCTTCAGGAATCAATTTTTTACATAGCCGTGGTATTGTCCATCGGTATGAAAATATAATATAATTAAAAACTAAATGGAATAATTTTTCTAGTGATTTAAAACCTGACAATATTCTCCTTGATTCGGAAGGTAATCGTGTACTTTAAAGAAAATATTAACATTTTAAGGTCATGCACATCTTACCGATTTTAACATTGCTTCATACCTGCCAAAATCCGGTAAGTTAACTTCTCATTCAGGCACTGTTCAATATATGGGTACTTATTTCTGCATTTATTATATAACTAAATTTATTTGATTGTAGCGCCTGAAATTATAAATAATGATGGATACCACACACAAGTCGACTGGTGGTCTTTAGGAGCTTTATTGTATGAAGCTACCTACGGGAAGACACCTTTCAGTGATTTACTGCATAGTTCAAAAGACCGTAACGTTATAGTTACTCACCCTGTAGAATACGCTCTACCTACAAAGCTTGATGACCCGAATTGGATAGCTTTTCTCAACCAATTACTTCAGAAAGATCCTGATCGAAGGTTAGGTCACGATTACGAGCAATTTCAAAGCCATCCAATCTTTCGGTCGATCGACTTCTCAAAACTAGAGTTGAAGCAATTACAGCCTCCTTTCATCCCCAACCAAAGCAAATCCAACTTTGACATGTCTTACGATTTAGAAGAATTGCTTTTAGAAGAATCTCCTTTGGAAGTGACTTCCAATCGTAAGATGAAGGGCAGTAAAATGACCGATGAATTCCTTTATTTAGACCAGTACTTCAAAAATTACAATTTCTACGCTGTAGCTAACGAAATAGCTATCAACGAACCTATTGATTTAAAATCACTGCTCGCAGACACTCCCACAAGCTACGGTAAACATTCCTTAAATCTTACCAGGAATGAGCGTCGTCGATCTCGCTCCTTCGCTGATTTGGTCTACGAGAAAAATAAATTCATACCTCCGACACCCACTCTGATATCTTCCAGCACTAAATCGTCCCAAGATTCGCAGCTCGCGCCCAAGCCTACTCCAACTTTCAGCTCCAATGAACTCTCCCCCAAATCCAACCGTTTCTTTCCCATACCTAAAAGGCTAGGCTTCCGCAAATCTCCACCCTACCCACACCAACTTAACACCTCTACAAGATCCCTGTCTACCCCCATACCGGATCCTTCGGATTCTTCTCTACAGTACCAGAAACAGGATCAGCGTTTAGTTTCCAACTTAGTCTAAATTAATTTAAAATTCCCTAGCCCACCCCTCCCCACCTACATATTTCTATTTCTTTTGTTTTGCGCTTTCAAATTCCGTCATATAATTAAAATTATTAGTTTATATTGCTGTGTTTTGATTTACTTAATATATTTGGAATAATTAATTTAGAATTGTGTGGCATATTTTTTTGTAGGCTCTAGCCTCTAGGTAAACAAAGCTGGTTAATTCTAATTATTTTCAAAATAAAATCTTAGATACGTATTTGTTTAAGATAGTTAAAATAGGAAATATATTTTATATTCTAAATTAATATAAACTAGTAATAAATACAGATAGACTAATAAAACTTGAAAATTTTATATATCAAAGTAAATAAAAAGTTTAAATTTAAATTTATTTATTTAATAAGAATAGTTATTATTTAACTTTACATATTTTTACATTATTTTTTTCATATGATAAAAGCTTATTCAAATCCATCTAATAAAATAAATTGAAAATAAGTAGCTACCTCTTATTCTAGCTCTTTTTTATTTTGAATTTTATATTACAAAGCTTTTGGTTTAACCTTTAAAATAACTAAAAGTTATTCATACTAAGGAATAAAAAATATGGAAGATAATTTATAAGTTATATCTTTCTTATATTAAATATATGTATATATAAGCTAAACTATTATCTTTAAAGTTTTAATTATTTATATATTTGCTAGTAATACTTTTAAAAGTGTATACTTTAATTAAATATTTAGTTCTAACTATAGTTTATTATTTAAGTAGTTTTTATAAAATTATAGTTTTAATGTTAAAAAAATATATATAATAATATTAATGTATTTTTATATTTTCTAATAATTTAAAAAAATCACAAATATTTAAACTTTAAAATTATTTTAAAAATTTAAAATATATTAATATATAAAAACTTTATCTACTATAACTATACTTCTAATTTTTTAGCATTTTTTAATTTATTATATTTATATATTTTTTAATTTAAGCTTATTTAAATTTAAAATTTAGCTAATAAAAAAAAAACTAATAATAATTTTTATAATATTAAAGTACTTTACTTATAAAATTTTAAAAATTACTATAAAATAAATTAGCTATTTAAGCTATTTTATTATTTATAATTTAAAAATATAGCTGTATTTATTTAAATATAGTATTACTACAAGTATATTAAACTATTAAAATTAGCTAGCTAATTTTAAATATATTTTTATATTATATTTAGCTTTTAGCTATATTTTTTTAAAATATTAACTTTTTTTAAACTTAAAAGGTATAAAAAAAATTATTTAAAATATAATTAGTTTAGCTAAATTATATAAAAATAGTATTATAAAATAAAATATTAATTTAAGCTAAAGTTATTATTTTAAAAATAGCTAAAGTTTTTTACTAAAACATAGATAGCTTTTTCAAATATTTAGTTAATAAAATATAATATAATAAAAATATATAAATTATATTCTTATTAAAATAAATATTATTATTAAGTTTTTACTTTATAAAAATAGATTTTAGTTTAGTATTTATTAAAAATAGTAATAGTAAAACTAATATAGTATTTAATTAAATTATTTTTAAATATTTATATGATTTTATATCTTATTTTTAAAAAGCATTAAGTTTTTATTATTTATAAACTTTTATTTATAATAAAATTTAAGCTATAAATATTTAATAAAATATAAAAATATTGCTATAAAGTAGAAAAAACTAACAATTATAAATAATTTTTTTTAAATATATAATATAAAGTTACATTTTATAGTTATTATATTTTTATAAATAGTAATAGCATAAAAAATTTATTATTAATATAAATATTATTTTTAGATTAATTTTACTATATTTTAAGTATATTATAAAGTTATATAAAATTATTTAAGTTGCTATTTATTTAATAAATTAAAACTATTATATAAAGCTAGTAAATAAAAATATTTTAGTAATTTAATAAATTTATATATATAGTTTAATTAAGTAAATTTAAAAAAATTTAACTCATAACTAAAATTAATTATAAATAAATTAACTTTAAAAATACTAATATTTTAAATAACTAAAAATAACTAACTATTTAAAAATAAAAATAAAAACTTTATTAGCTGTGATGCTAAATAAGGGGTAGCAATAATAGTTAATTTTACTGGTAGAGAAACTTAGTCCAAATATAATAAATACTTATATAATTAACTAATTCTAAACCTAACCATCTATATATTAGATGAACAGAGTAGTTCATATAAGACAGAAACAGAAGACAGAGTAAATAACCTATAATTTTAGAAAAAAGTTCTGATATTTTAGTAAAAAACTCTAATATGAAATTAGTAAAGCTAGTAAAAGAAGATTAATAGTAAGTTATTTATTTTATAAAATTATAATTAAAATATCAAGCAAAGCTTTAACTTTGCTTTTTAGTCCTCTTTATATACTTTTCCATTAGTTGCTAAGTATAACTGAGCTATACTAAGTTTTATTTTTAATTATAAATCATTATACTAAATAATATTTAGTAAAAGTCTAATTATAAATCATTTTATACTAAAGTTAATACTTAGTAATCAATAATTATAAATTAGTTTTACTGAGCAATACTTAGTAAAAGTATGATTACAAATCAGTTTATATTAAACAATACTTAGTAAAATATAATTATAAATCAGTTTTATACTAAGTAATACTTAGTAAGATAAAATTAGTATTTGTTATTTTAAAAAAAAGGAAAAATATATAGATATTTAAAAAGATGGATATTAGTAAGGCTTAATTAGATAAGCTTAGATAATAAAGCTTATAATATTATATTAGCAATTTTATAATTAGTTATAAATTATTTTTTAAAATTTGATAATTAATTACTAATTAAAATTTAATAATAAATATAAATAATTAAAATTTATTAGTAAAATTTTATTAGATTTTATTAATACTTATTACTTTTTAAAGCTAATTTTTAATTTTTAGCTTAAAATGCTAAAATATAATAAAGTATTTGAATATTACTAATTTAATAAAAATAGTTTTAATAATTAAACATAGTTTATATAATTTTATTTAAAAAAAATATAAATTAAAAACTTAAATTTTATAAAATAATATAAATTATTTATTTAATGTGTAGATTTTAATTAATTAATTTAAAAAAATATAATAATATATTAATTTTAAAGTATTATATTTATTTATATTTTGGAATTACTTTTAAGTTTATACTTTATAGCTATTAGCTATAAACTAAAAGTTAAAATTTTTTATTAAAATTATACAATTTTTAGCTATATATTTTTTATAGTTATTTATATGTTTTTTTAAATTAATACTTTTAATTTAGCTTTTACTAAATAAAATAAAATATAGTTTTTTTTTCTACTATATAAATAAAATAAAATATAGTTTTTTTTTCTACTATATAAAAAAAATAAAATATAATTTTTATAATTTTTATAAAAATTTTATTAAATTAAAATTAAAAGTTTAGATAGTTTTTTACTATATAATAACTAAAAATCATACCTTTTTATTAATTTAAAAATTTAATATTAATATATAAAAGTTAATATTTTTTTAGTTATAATAATAATAATAATAAACTTTATATTTTATATAAAATTATATATAAAAATAATTTAACAATTAAAAATAAAAATATATTTTAACAATATTATTACTAATATTTTAATATTAAAATTATTAAATATATATATTAAATATTATATATTTTTTTAAAATATAAATTTAACTATTAATTTAAATATTTTCAAAATTTTTTAATTTAAATTAAGTTATATAATTAATATTTATATTTTAAAACTATAAATGTTTATACTTTTAATTAATTTAATATATATAGTTTTATTTTAATAGTGCTATTATTAAAATATTATATTTATATTTATTTTTATAATAAATTTTCAAAAATTTAAATATTATTACTTAAATATTTTTTATAAAAAAATAATTTTATCT
>JAWQFY010000695.1:0-22770 GCA_037055185.1 Capillidium rhysosporum | reverse complement strand
AGATACTTTTAATTTAAATATACTTTTAAGTATTTAAAGCTATTTTTTTCTTTTTATTCTACTTAAAAATATATATAAATTTATAGTATATAGTATTATAATAATACTATAATTATATATATATTTTTTTTATAAAGCTAAAAAGTTTTAAATATAAATTAAATTAAAATTTAAACTTTATAAAGTATTAAAGTATAGTTTTAAAATAAAACTTTAAAGTAAAAAGTATACTAACTATTTAAATAATATTATTTATATAGCTTAATTATATAAGAAAATATAAAGTTAATAAAGATAAAAGTATATATATATTAGCTTAATTAAAAATATAAAATATACTAATAAAGTTAATTAAAAAAATATAAAAAGCTATAACTTTAAGCTATAAGACTTAATAAAATAGTTTTAACTTAAAATTTATAGTTAAAAGTTATAAATTATAAAATTAAATATTTAAATTTTAACTAATAAAAATATAAAAGTATTTAAATATATTTTTAAGTTTTTTATTTAAAAAAAAATTTAATTAATAAAAATTTAAATCTAAAAAAAATTAATTAGTAATATATAAAAAATATTAAAATATAATATATATTATACTTATTAAATATATTTATATCTATTTTTAATAGTTATATTTTAATATTTATAAATTTAAATTTATATTATAAGTAAAATATTATATTATTTAAATAATAATAAAGCTTAATAATATATTATATTTAGATATTAAAAGGCTTTTTCTAAAATATAAATATTAAATAATATAAATTTAAAATAAGAGTAAATTAAATTACTAACTGTTTTAAAAAAGCTAAAGTTAAAAGTTATTATATTAGTTAGTATTTAAATAATAAATAATAGTTTAATAATTATATTATAATTTTTTTTTAAAGCTAGAATAATTGTAGTAAAATAATTAAATATAGTCTTTAAAGCAGTTAAATATATATAATAAAATTTAAAATAGTAAAAAGTTAGTAATTTAATAAAATATTTAAAAGTATTTTATTTATTTATTATATAATTATTTTATTATTAATTTTTAAAAGTAAAGTAAGTTAAAAAATAATAATTAGTAAATATATATAAAATATAGTATATAAAAAGTAAATTAACATATATTTAGTATATGCTTAAAATTAAATACTTATAAATAGCCTATATTATTTATTAAAATAACTTATTTAAATAAAAGTATAAAATAGCAAATTTAAAAATATCTTAAAACTACCTTAGTATTTAAATATAATAACAATTATTAAAAAAACTTAGAAAATAAAATTAAAAGCAACTTTTTATACAATTTTAAAGTATAGGATATTATAAATAATAGCTAAATTAGTTATCATTATTTAGTTAAATTTAATAAATATTTAATTAGTATTATTAAGCTTATAATATATATTTTTTATATTAAAATGAAAATTAGTTTTTAAAACTGGTAGCAGTATCTAATTGATAAGTTTATAAAACTAATTATATATTTATATTTGGATTTGCTATGATATATAGTATTGTATACATGTTTAAATATCTTTATATATTTATATGACTTATACAAAAATGAACATATTATGGATTCTAACTTTATTAAGATACTGCTATCAAATAAAATGCACAATTCATAGATATTTTAAGCCTATTTTCTTATATATCAAAATATAAAATAGTAATAAATAAATATAATAGATTTTATTACAAATATCTAAATAAGTACCTACTGATATAGATTTAGTTTAAAATTTTGTGGCTAAAAAGTAATGATTTAGTAAAACTGATTGCCAAAAAGTAATTTTTTACAAGAAAAAATAATGCTATTAAGTTACCGAATTTGAGTAATTGTGATATTGTAAGTAGGAGGCTTAAATCCAATGAGGTTATACTATGTCTAAAAACTAAACTTAAATATAATAGTAGGACTCTTTCCCGCTGTTAGATCCTATCCGTATTCCAAACCATGGAGTATTTCTAGACAGTTTTATCGCTTTCGGGGCATTACTTAAAATTTCTAAGATATCTGGTGCACTTCTATGTGGGTTAATAACAATCAATATAATTACAGGTAAAAATGCGTGGTACAAATTATATACTACAATTGGATAATTACTATTGGCTTCAAACGATAATCTATTTTAATTGGATAAAATATAGTTTGAATTTCTTAAAACTACTTGAATCGCTTCATCCACACGAAAAATAGGCTTAAAATCGGTGTTTACTAATCTAGAATAAACCATAAAGTATGCTTAAATGCAAAAGTAAAATAAAAAGTAGAAAGAAATTACTAAAGTTAATAAAGTCAACAACTTAGAAATGTCGTATAGAAAAGAGGGTACGAATGAGGATGAGTCAAGTTTGCTTTTGAACGGAAACCAGGAAGTACACCAAAATTACAACACTACCGAAATTCCATCTATAAGCTCGTTTCAACCGTTACCTTACAGTAGACCAGCTAGTCCCGACCCTTCCGAATACCATTCAGATGACAACGATATCCATATATCGGAGGAAGATCAGAAAATTCGTGAGTTAAGTTATGGACCTATAAAGAAGTTTTTGATCCGGAAACTATCCGTAAAATGTATCAATGTTTATAGTGTTAATTATTTTTCAGTTAGATGGATTCCGTACCATAAGATTAAGTTTACAGAGTGTAGGAGTTATATATGGGGATATAGGTACTTCGCCACTATACGTGTTCACTACCATATTCTCTGATTACTTAAATGGCGATGGTACTCTGATAGGTAAAGGCCCCGGTAATGAAGAAGTTATGGGAGCTTTGAGTCTGATACTGTGGTCTCTGTTGTCCATATTTATCATAAAATATGTCACCATCGTATTATGTGCTGATGATAATGGGGAAGGAGGTACTTTTGCTTTATATTCGATTATATGCAGGTAAATACTCCCTTATTTGTTTGAAATTTATATATATTCTTTGTTTATAATAGGTATTGCAATATAGATACTCGAGGTTCGAACCATGAATCAGATCTAGCATTAACTCATTACGATTCCGACGACTTCTTTATAACCTCATCACGTTCTTCAAGGCTACCCTTCCATGCTAAAGTTCGAAGGTACATTAACAGATCCGAGTTCACCAAACATGGGCTACTACTGGTAGTTCTATTTGGTACTAGTTTGGTTATGGGAGATGGTATTCTAACTCCAGCTGTATCGGTGCTCTCAGCTGTGGAGGGTGTAGAAATCGCTTTCCCCGAACTACACAAGTACATCATGCCCATTGCGTTCGTAATCATTACATTGTTGTTTATGGGCCAGAGGTTGGGTACCGCTAGGGTAGCTAAATTCTTTGCTCCAGTTATCTTAACTTGGTTAGTTGCTATTGGTTGTATTGGTGCTTTCAACATATCTAAAAATCCAACCGTTTTGAAAGCGATAAACCCTTACTATGCCTATAGATACTTCGTATTAAGGGGATGGGCTGGATGGGCATCTTTAGGAGGTATCCTACTTTCCATTTCAGGTAAACTTGAACTTATCATTTCCAATGTTTACGTGTATATATAAAATAGGTGTGGAGGCTTTGTTTGCTGATTTGGGTCATTTCAATCGAAAAGCGATTCGATTGTCGGCAACCCTTTATGTGCTACCGCCTCTTCTACTTACCTATTTTGGTCAAGCTGCTTGCATTCTGAGCGACTCTAGTATAATTACGAATACTTTCTGGCGTTCCGTACCCAATAATGTATATATTCCTACTATGGTAGTCGCCACCTGCGCTGCGGTGGTAGCCTCTCAAGCTATGGTATCAGCTGCCTTCTCTATCATCCATCAGGCTATGGCACTAGGCTGTTTCCCCAAAGTAAACGTGGTGCACACTTCACGCAAGATACACGGCCAGGTGTTCATACCTGAGATATCTTTCTTGCTAATGACCTGTAGTCTAGCTCTGGTGGCCACCTTCCAGGAATCCACCAAGCTAACAGCTGCCTATGGGTTAGCTTCCTGCATGTTAATGTTTATGACTACTTGCCTCATAGCGGTAGTTATGATTGTAGTATGGAAGTTACATTTCGGTTTAGTTCTTGCTTTCCTCCTAACCTACATGTTCATCGATTTGGCTTTCCTGTCATCTACCTTGCTGAAATTCACTAACGGTGGATGGATTCCCTTGGCATTCGCATTGGGATTCTCTGCAGTCATGAATCTATGGCGTTGGGGTGCCGAACTCAAGTATCAGTACATCAAGGACTCGCAAGTCGCTTTGAACTCGTTGCTCTACGATCCAAATCCTTCTACCACCCCATCTTTCATACCCGTTCCTTTTGACACGAACCGTAGTGACGCTGGTAACATCCACTTCCCTGGTTGGTTGCTCAAGACGAACTCTCCTGAAGCACAACCGGTAGCAAGAGTACCCGGTCTAGCTCTATTTTATAGTGAAGCTTCCACCGACGCACCTACCGTGTTCACTCATACTTTGAACTGCTTCTCATCGGTGCCAGAAATGGTTGTATTTGTCACTCTACGCCACGTGGTTGTACCTACTGTGCTTCCCCATGAGAGATTCCTATTAACTCGGTTAGCCATTCGTGGTTTCTACCGGTGTGTAGCTAGATATGGATACATGGAGGTGATGGAACCAGGCTCGGCATTCGTCAACTTGCTGATACAGCAGTTAGACAATAACTGTGTCAAATCTTTAGAGAACGCCTACCGCCACGACGCCCGTTTCCAAGCAAATCCGCAAGAGGGTAACGAGAGTGCGGTGTCGTCGGGTACAGTGACCCCCACACCTTCAGCACGTCACCCTCCTAATTTCAACCAATCTACTGATGATGGGTTGCAGATTCCCTCCACCGAAATCCAGTTCCGGTTGAATCAACCCACACGACCTTCTAAAGCCAAGGTGGAACGCCTCCAGGCCGAATTGCAGCTTCTGCGCACTGCTCCACTCCACGGTGTCACCTTTGTTATGGGTAAGACACTGGTCAAAGCTGACCCCAAATCCAACTTCTTTAGGAAACTTGCTATTGATGTAGGCTTCAACTTCCTGGCTAACAATGATAGATCCTTTGCTGTATCCACCTCTCCATCTAAAACTATTCAGATTGGTATGCCTATCCAATTATAAGTATAGTTGGTTTTTGGAATACTTTTAGATTAGTTATTTTGATGGTTGCTTAGTAAACAAATTATAATATAGCTCTTAACTACATTTTTAAAAAAATATATATATCACTATAGCTTAAGTATACCTTGGTAATTTTAAGTTTTTTAACTCTTTAGGGTATGCTATTGCTTTAAAATATATTTGCTACAGGATTTTATATATTTCTAATATTTAATATATTGGTAAATATAGGCTATAAATTTTAAATTCAAAATTTTAAGTAAATTTATACTTTACAAGCTTAATTTTTGAAAATTTTAAATGAAACATTAAAATACTATATATTTATATTATTTGTGTATTTATTTGATTTTTTTAGTTAACTATATTTTAATTAATAAATATAATAATAAACTTATATTTATAATAATTTGTCACTTTTTTTCTAGATAATTTTGATTTAATAAATTAGTTTATTAGCAAAGTTTTTTTAAACAAGCTTATAAAAATATTTTATTAATAAAGAATAACATTTTTATTACAAAATTCTTAATATATAATTTCATAATTTTAATAAACTTAGTTTAATAACTAGTATTTATACTAAAACTATATACTGTTATTATATTTATAATATACTAACTTAATAATATATTTATTTTAGATAATATATATATATATATATATATAAATTAATAAATTGTTTTTTTATAACTTTTATTTTTATTTAAACAAATATTATTTCTACTTTTAGCTTTAACTTATATAATATAATATAGATAATAAATTAATAAATTAGCTTAATTGCTACAATAAATTTTAAATAATTATATATGCAGTAATTTTTAGTATTTATTTTTTATTAAACTAAATAAAATATTTTGTTTATTTTAATTAAATATAATAATTTTATAAACTTAGTATTTAATTTATACTTATTATTATTAATTTAAAATTTAAAATACATTAAAATTATATTAAATTATATAAAAGCTATTTAAAAAAATAAATAATATTTTTTAGCTTATTATTATATATTTAGTTATTTTTTACTATTAACTTTTTAGTTTTAAGTTTATAAAATTAAAATATTAAAAAAAGTTATTATAATAAATATAATATCTTTATTATATAATATTTTTAAAAAATTATAAATTTAAGTTTTTTATTTATAAAAAAACTAATTATTTAAGTAACTTTTTAAATATAAAATAGAAATATACTAAAAAAAAATTTAAAAAGTTATAAGTATAGCTTTTAAATAATTAAATAAAAAGCTATTATAATTAATTAAAATTAAAATTAAAAACTACTTTTTAAAAAGCTAAAATAATAGAAAATAAAGTTAGTTTAAAAGTATATAATAAAAAGGTTTATTAAAAAAAATAAAAAATAAAAAATATTTTTTTATTATATTTAAGTATTTTTAGATTTTAGATTAGAAATTATTATATTTAAAGTTTTTTAGCTTTTAAGTTTAATTTTTTAAATATATATAGCTAATTTTTTATTTTAAAATTATTAGCTTAATTAACTTTTAAATTACAAATATATATATAATTTATTTAATTTATAAAAAAAAAGTAAATTTTAATAAGTAAAATATAATAGTAAAAATAAATTTAAAAGTAAAGAATAAAAAATTATAGTAATAAAAAAATAGTAAAAAAAAGTAAGAAAAATAATAATAAAGTATAAAAAAAATTAATTTTACTAATTAAATAAAAGTTTAATATTAAATACTAGTTAATATTAAAGTATTTTCAATACTAAAGCTTTTAAATATAATAATTTTATTAAACTAAACTGTTTTTTTAAAGTTTTAATTTTTTAAATTAATAAAAAAGAATTTTATAATACTAATAGATATTAAAATACATTATTTTATAGAAAATACTATTTTTATCTAATAAATTAAATTGAATTTTAATAAAAACTAATATTTTCTTTAATAAATATGTATATATAACTATAAAAAGTCAAAAATAGATTAATATATATATATATATATATAATTATATTAAATAGTATAAATAGAGCTAAAAGTATAAAAATATATTAATATAATAAATATTAAAATATTAAAAGAGTAGAAAATTAGTATATATAGTTAATATTAGTAAATAAACTATTTAATACTAAATAACTTTAAACTAATTTGATTTATTATATTAAATTAATAATAAATTATTAAAAATTAATGGTATAAAAAGTAAAAAGTATATTATATTATAAATCTAATCTAGAAAAACTTATGTAATAAGTCTAAATATATTTAAATATCTAAAAACTTATATATTATAGTTTTAATTAAGTAAATTTCAAAAAACTGCTTTTTAACTTTAAAGTAAACTAAAAATAAATTTAATATAAAGCTCTTTTAAGCTATTTATAAATATTTTAGTAATACTAATAAAACTTATAATAAAGTTAAAAAACCTAATAAGTTAACTATATTTAAGCAATTATTATATATTTAAGCCAAAGTAACTAATAAAAAGTTTGAAATAAATATGCTTAAAAACTTTGTAGTACTTTAAAACTATAGCAATCTTTAAGATGAATAAAAAGGAAAATATTAGTGCTATTAATACTATTAAAATATATATAAGTAAGAAAAAAGTAGAGAAACACTCAACATTTAAAAATAATTTAAAATTCAAGCACTTTTATTATAATTTAAGAGCAAATTAGCTAAAATTAGTATAAAGATATTTAAATTTAGGGTTTTAGCCTCTTTGGATTAAGAAGTAATTGTTTAATCTCCTCTGAAGCTAATTAGAGATATTTGTATTTATATTTCTATCCTGAAAGTTAGTACTAAAGATATGTATATATAAAATCTTGTAAACTCCATTTATTATTGTCAGGAAGTAGTTAAGATATTAAAAGAGTCTAATTTAAACTAGTACTATTTAATTTAAATTATGGGATGCTTTTTATTCTCTATTGCTTAGATAATAGTAAAGTTGACTTTATATGATGATTATGGAGTAGATAAATTACTTAATGCTTAACAAAGTTTTAATAGTGTTTAAGCATTTTTATGAAATGTTATTTCAATAGTAAACTTGCTAATATTTTAACAAAGCTATAAATGTATCTAATAATCAGCTACAAACTAACATTATATATATATGTTATCTATATTACGATTGAAACATATAAACCAATAAATTTATTAATATCAAAAATAAACTATAAACTATTTAAATTAAAATGAAAAATTAATGTAATAATGGAGAGTGTTCTAAAATCCATTTGGTCAGTTTAGTGTACTTACTATATATCTTCAAATTCAATAAATTTGGGAAGGAAATTAAAGGATCTAGTTTATCAGGTAACTTATCTTTAAGATTATAGCCATGAATAACAATAGAAAAAGTAGCACATTTTG
This sequence comes from Capillidium rhysosporum, assembly GCA_037055185.1. NCBI lineage: Eukaryota > Fungi > Entomophthoromycota > Entomophthoromycetes > Entomophthorales > Capillidiaceae > Capillidium > Capillidium rhysosporum. The sequence continues at coordinate 14,287 of JAWQFY010000695.1, read as the reverse complement.
TTAATTTAGACATAAATATTATGAAAGAAGCTGAAATTTTGTTTAGATGGTATACTTCAAAACTTTGGAGTGCCAAGGTTGGAGAAAAATCGAAATGAGTTGGTTTAAAGTTACCATCGAGATCTAGTTGTTTCAAGTTAACTAATGAGTCAAAGATGCATTTAATAGCATATTTTTCATTTCCTCTAATTATACTTAGCTTTAAATAACTTATATTTTTTAAATTTAAAAATTGGATGGGGTCAACAATTCTAACCCGATTTGCCTTAAATTTAATTAATTTATCCCATTTACCTACAACTAAATCTTTACGACCTGAATTTAAAGAAACATCATGAAATTTAAGGTTAGGCCAGTAACACGAATCGATAAATAAATTTGATAGCCATACCGCCCAAGTTAGTGTAACGTTAACTGTAAGCTTACTTATCCTATCAAAGGTTGGGATTGGATACGTAGGTCTCTTTATCTCAGTACACCATAACTTTAACGTCCTCAAATTGGGTAAATTATCGTAAATATTTTGGAAGAAGGGTTCTTCAACTACACTAAGAAATATATCTAAGTAGATTAAAGTAGAGCTAATAAAAAGATGAAGTTGGAACCCAGTACGGTTATGGAAGTGGACTGCTAACTTACTTATATTTTGCATAGAGGTGAATAACCTGTTATCAACTATCGATTCACCAGCAAACGAAACTTGATAGGAACGTAGATTCTTATAAACTTTAAAATCGTCGTTATTAAACGAAGCGAAATGGTCATTCTTATAAACGTTTTCCTTAAAGTGATATAAGTTGGGATAGAAAGTAATCGGTATATATAAATTTAATGTTGAAAACTCGGCATACCTAACAAACTTTTTATACTTTGCTACTAAAGCTTTGTAAACACGTATTTCATCTTTTGTTTTATTTCTGTTGTTATAAGTTTCAAAACCAACGAGATTATTATATAGAATCGATATAACAATTTTACGTAAATACTTGCAAACTAAATTAAGCTCTAAAAAGTCATCGATCTCTAAATATTTAATACATATCTCAAGTATCTCGGGTGGTAAGTCGACCAGATTTATCATCGTACTAAAAGTACAAGATGAGTTTTTTTTATATTTGTTAAAACGAATAACATCTTTTGCATTCAAATTCAAAAATGCTTAAATTAAGTCCAAATAAGGTAACAATTTAGCAGATTTTGTTCAAGTAAATTGCAAATAAACAGATCATTATAAAATTGAACAAAATTATTTTAACATAAAAGTAGATAATATTTTTGATATTATATTAGTTGAAAATTTTCAGTATATAGAGCAGAATTAACTTTTAGATTTACAGCAGCTTAGTAAACGTTACTATACTTTATTAGCATCCATATATTTAGTGATATATGCAATTTTTACGACTTTAAACAAGATAGAGTAACACCAACATATTTTTCGATAGATTACTAAATTTCATTTAAGCTATTATTTCACTTTATAAAAAATAAAACTACAATAAATCTTAGAGCATATTTTATAATATTAAAATCTATTATATTAGATGTTATTATGCATTTATATTCGATGTTTTTTATAAATATATTTCTGAAGTTTTAAACTTGCTATTTTCGAACATTTATTAATAAAATTGGTAGTATTACTATTTTCACTAAATCGAAGGTATTAAGTACTGAGTCAAACGTGATGAAATACAGAAATTGGAACGTGCTTACTACACTAGAGAAAACTTAACAGAGCAAGGAAAATAAATTCCTAAAGGTTGCTGTATCGGTAGGCAATTACTTAGATATTGGTACTAAAATTTAATGTATAATATTTATAACTATTATATATTTTGGTATTCAAGTAAATGGACTTAGAATACCTATAGCTTGTGTATTTTTTTGGTAGTAGCATCTTAATAAAGTCATACTCTATTAAACTAGTTATTTTTGCGCGATTTTTTGTATAGTAGTTATATAATTATACGGATATCCAGATATTCATACAAGATAATGATTTGCTTCATATTGAATCTATTTACAAATCTAAAATTATTAAACTTTTGATAAGATTTCAAAAATAAAGGGGTTTGAAATTTTTAAAAAATGTAAACAATTTACTAAAATTAGAAATTAAATGTACATTTATTTTAAAATCTATTTATAATTGAATATATCTTAGTATAGATGTTGAAAAAATATTTGCGTCTAAATTTCAAAACATAGTTAACAATACTGCTCATTTATAGAGAAGTATTTGTAAGTTTATTGGTTGTGGATTCGTCTTATTAGAACAATCTTACTCTTTATGATAATAATGGCTTAGCATTTGACGAAATAGCTAATATCTCCTTCTAATTTGCACATTTAATTTTGGTAGCACACCATATAGAAGTAATTCCTCACAAAAATAACGAAACTACTCCAAACTAAGATCGTTCAAATATAATGCTTATCCTAACTCTGAAAATAGGGTTCAAATAGATCTTATCAAACTGTTCAATAACGATAAAAAGAATAAGATAGCCAACTTTGATGAAATCTTTTTTAATGATAGGTATGCTACTTACTTAAATGACGATTATAAATATTGTTTTGATATTTATTACTGTTATAAGTAGCTTTATGTTGAAAACTGCTCTATAAACTTTTAAGTGATTTAAAGTGGTATATTATGTTTATTCTTGGTATTCTAAATAAAATAGTGGTATTAAATTAAGTATAAACATACGATGCTAACAAACGTACCAACTTATTTCAGTTATATAAGTAGTTTATATATATTGTGCAATTTAATTTTATAATTTTATAACAGTTAAAAAATTTTAGCAAGATATTTATATGCTATAAATAAAATTATATCAATCTTAAAGGTATACTTTTATAATTTTTTTCTTAAATAATTATTAATTTTAAATAAAAAAAAACTGTATTAAATAAATAATATATTAAAGCTTACAATAAAAAAATAAAAACTAAATGTAAAAAAGATTTTTTTTATTTATAATAGAAAGATAACAAAAAACTATATAAGTTTTTTCTTTGTATTTTATACCAACTTTTAAAAATAGCCACTTATAAACACAATAATAAGTTTTTGAATTTTAAATAATATTTTAAATTTTACACAAACTAAATACTTTAATATATAAGTATTTATAATAAATAATATACTAAACTACTTTAGTTTTATTCTAATTTAAATTAAAGCAGTTAATTTAGATATAAAATTATACTTTTTATAAAAAAAAAGTTTATTATTATTATTATATAATTATAATAATAAATCTAATAATAATTATATTTTAACTTTAAAACTCAAGCTAAATAAAAATACTTTTAACTAACAATTAATTAGAAAACTAATATGTAGAATTATATAATAAATTTTAATTACTAATAAAAGAAAGCTATAAACAATAATTTTATATAAAAAATATATTTAGTTTTTTCAGTTTTAGCAGTAATTATAATTAAAGTAGGGTAGATATTAATTAAATTAGTAAATATAACTAAGAATTAAATATTAGAAAAAAATGTAGTATATAAAATAGTAGTATTAGATAATAAAATAACTAGTTAACAATGAAAATGTAAATAAATAATTTGATAAATAATATCAAAAAAATAAATATAAGCTTATTAATAAGATTTAGCAGCTAGAATAGTAAGATACTAGTATAAAAAATAATAATAATAAGCTATAATATTATAAAAATAGATAGTTAAATTAAAAATGCTTAGTTTATTATTTATTTAAAAATAAAATAAAAATTGTAGCACTATATTTATATAATAATAAATACTAATAAAAAGAGTAAAAAAATATTTTAATTTATTTAATATAGTAAATTAGAAAAAATATAAATAGCTTAAATTAAAAAATAAATAAAATTAATAGTATTAAAGCATTTTTATAGTTTAAAATACTTTTTTTATTAGTTAAGTTTTACTAAATTAAATATTTTAGTTATAATTTATAAAATATATAAATATAATAGTAAAGTTATAAAAAATATTATTATTTAAAATTTAATTATTTAACTAAACTAAAAAAATAAAATTTTGTTTTTTTTAAACTATTATAAAAGCTTATTACTTATATTATAATTATATAATATATTTAAAATTATATTAAAATATTATTTAGTATATTATATTAATTAAAAAATAAATAATAGCAGATTTATATACTAAAAATTACAAAAATAAGACTATTTAAACTTATTAAATTACAGTTAATATAAAATAAATTAATAAAATTTTGTTATATTTTTAAATTAAATTTAATAAATTAATTTAAAATTTATTTTTTAATTAACTATTTATTAAAAAAGTATATAAATAAGCCATTAAACTTTATTTTTTATTTTTTATTTTAAATTTATTAATATAGAAAACATTTAACTTTTTTATAATATATTATATTTTTAAATATAATAATCTTTTATATTTACTTAAATAATTATTTAATAACTATAGCAATATTAATAATAGTAAAATTAAATTACTTTACTTATTTTAAAATTAATACCTTTTCAAAATATTAATATTTTTTTATTTATTAGTTTAAAACAGTATTTTTAATATAAAAAAAATAATATAAATATTATAGTAATACTTAAAAATTACTATATTTAATATGTTATTAAGAATATTTTCAATATAAAATATTTTATAAGTTTTATTATATTAATAAAAATAGTATAAAAGTAAATAAAATATAATTTATATTAAAGTTTATAAAAATATTTATATTAATAGTAATTAAATATAAATAATTCTTTATTATTAAATTTATCTAATAAGCATTATTTTTACTATTTTAGTTTATTAATTTAACTAAATATATATAATATAATATTTTTATTATTATAGTAATATATATATAAAACTTTATTTTAATTATTATAAAAAAAAGCTTAAAAAATAAATTTATACTAATTTACTTTTTTTAATATTATTAAAGCTTTTATATAATTATAACTACTATTTTTAATTTATAAATATATAATATAAGTTAAATAATAAATAATAAATGTATAAAATATTATTTTAAAAATTAAAAAATTATCTTATTAGTAAAGTAGGTTTTTTATTTACTTAATTATAAATAAAAAAGTATATAAATTTATTTTATATAGCAAAATTAAAATTAAAATTAAATGGTATTTAAATTTATAAAAATAAAACTAATATAATTTTTTATTATGTATTAGAACTATAAAATAAAAATAAAAAGTTTAGTATATAAGTTTAGCTTAAATACTTAAAAATATTATTTAACTTTATATAGTATAGCTATATAAATAACTATTTATTTAAAAATACTGACAGTTTTTAAAGCTAAATTATTTTAATAAAAGTATTTAATTATAAAGCTATAAACTTAAATATTAAAATAATAACTTATAGCTAAAAATTATAAGTTATAATAATTTAATATTTAGCTTTTATTAAATTATTACAATTGGAATAGTTATTTTAAAAATGAAGTAATAGTTTAAAAATAGATAAAAAATAAAATTTATTTAAAGAAATTAACGTTTAATTTGCTACTGTATATTTCTACTACCTTTCTATAGATTAGAAACATTTTAGAATATTTTTTAAATTATTTTTTAATTTCTTTTATTTTTTTACTTAGTTACAGTGTAGTATTTTATTTATTAACTTTAAAAAATAAATTAAATACAGGTACTGCAAAGTAAAAAGGAGGTAAAAAAATGAAACTATTGATAAAATTTCGTTTTATAAGTTAAAATAAAATAATTTGATTAAGAGAATCAACTAAAGCCTATCATATTTTACAACTTTTAAATTTAATTCTATTAAATTTTTGATTGAAAGTTAATTATATATGAACTTTTTAGCTTTATTGAACTAAAAAACAAATTAAAAGTCTAGATTTTTTAAATTTTATTCTAAAAGTTAACGTTTGTGGTTGCGGTTGTATAGTAGCAATAATGTGATTTACAATTTGATTATAAAGATAAAAAAAATACTTTATTAAGTAAAAGTAGGGTATATTCTACATATGCTTTTTAAAATTTATAATATAGCAATATATTTTAAAGTACATTTACTTCCGATATATATATTTATTAGAAAACGGTTATTTATAATTTAACTTTAAAATTTAAAAATTTCCATCAAATACAGAATTAAAGGAAATTAGTTTCGAAAAGAGGTAAAATTAAAGTCATTAGCACCATCATCGGAATTAGCTTATTTTTATTTTATTTTATTTAATTATTGCTATAGCTCTACAAAACACTTCTATACCGTATAACAGTTCTGTAGATAGTTATAAAAAGTAGGAAGGGTAACTTGAATTTTGATCTTGTTTTCTAAATTTTAATTAACAGATATATCTAGACATCGCTTAAAATGGCACAAGATAAACTTAACGAAGATATTTATAGTACTTACACCTTAAAATAGGTGTACTTAGTTTATTTAAAGATGAATGTGAGGGAGTAGCTGTTGGAAAGAGGCAATTGATATATATTTATATATACATATATATCTACAGGAGCGAATTTTGTCTAAAGTAGGATGCATAAATTTGAATCCATGTATTCTAATACGATACTTAAATTTATCCGATAAAAAGGTATCCGTAGAAGCTTACAACATCGTATTTACAAGTTAAGAAAAATGACCGTATTTTCTAGAACTTACTTTTAAAAAACTAGTTGTAATTCAAACTTAGTAAAGTTATTAAATTTAATTATTGTGGTAACGTCCAATCAAATTGAACTTTTAAATAAAATTGAATTCCAAATAAATTTTATAAGGTATGAGCTATTTATTAAAATAATCTTTAAAAACAAATTTTGGTTAGTACCTTTTATTAAAGATATACTTTGATGACAATAAAACTAAAAAATTTAAATGTACTGATGTATACGTTATTTATACGCTTCTGAGAATAGTACCGTTTATTTGCTATTAAAGTTAACTTGAGGTAGAGGTTTAAACTTCGGAACTACTTAACAACTGTATTGAAATTTTTAAACCGCATTCGGACCGAAAATAATAAAAGTTATTTATCGAAAAATTCCTACTGTAACATTAAATTTAGTTTCAATATAAATAGGAAGCTTATCCAACATCAAATATAAATTGTCCGATAAGGTTCTTATAATCGGCTATGATAATTAGTACAAAGAGATACAGAATTCTTAAAATTAACTATATCGGAGATCAAAAGGTATGAAATGTTTATAAATATATTTATTATTACAATTTTGATAGGTTTCCAAACTTGTGTTCATAGAAATGACGAAAGGTGGCATCATAGTAACATTCCAACTTTTATAAACAGGAATAACCCAATTTATAAATAACCTTACTGTCAAAAAATAACCGCCAATAAAATGTAAAGTACATTACAAACTATAATTAATGAAAGAATAAACTAATGTTAGAATATAACCTTTAGAAATTTTATAAAAGATCAGTCATCCGATTAACTTAAAAACTACTTTTGAAGGATATAAAAAGGCGAAGGAAGTCTTTGTAGTGGTGGCTACCATTTTAAAGTTAAAGTTTGTGGCAACTTTTTTTTTTCCATTTTAGTTACCAACTTTTCCTAAACCGACCTATAAATAATTTAAATATATACTTAATACGGTGAGTAATGGAGTCAAGTAATTATTTAGCAGCTTCAGGATCGCATAACCGTTCCTGTTTCCAACGGTATAAGTGGTTAATCATTATATCAACTACTTTAGTAGTTATAGCTGGTGTAGTTTGTGGAGTTTTATTTGGTGCCGTATTCCCTAACAACGCAGCTGCCAGTTTAAAGGGTAAAGAAGGTAGTGGTGATAAAGGTAGTTCCGATAGTAGTGGAACAGATAAACATGACGAAAAGGATATTAAAGAGGATATCGATTGGAGTAAAGTTAAGATGAACGATTTTAATAAACCAGATTTAAGTAAACTACCTACCGACTTAGGTTCATTCAAAGGCTACCAGGATAACCAAGCTAACTCTTATTCAGTAAAGTTAGGTGAACCTTTCCCTTACGATAAGAAGAAGATTAGAGGTGTAAATCTGGGTGGTTGGTTGGTTCCTGAACCTTTCATAGTACCATCTCTGTTTATGAAACATAAGGATAACGAGATATTTGACGAATGGACTTTATGTACCAAATTGGGTAAAGAAAAATGTCAGGAGGAATTAACTAACCATTACAATACCTTCGTAACTGAGAAAGAGATAAAGTTATTGGCTGATTCAGGGTTAAACCATGTACGTATACCCTTCGGTTACTGGTCCATCGAAACTAATGATGATGAACCTTTCGTATACGGAGCTTGGAAGTACTTGCTACGTGGTATCCAGTGGTGTAGAAAGTACGGTATCCGTGTAAACTTAGATTTCCACTCTGCACCCGGTTCACAAAACGGATGGAACCATTCAGGTAGGCAGGGTGAGATTCACTTTTTAAACTCGAAAGCGGACGATTCGGCCAAAAATGTAGAACGGTTCATCAAGATTGTAGAACAAGTTGCTGCTTACTTTAATAAACCTGAATGGAGGGACGTAGTAACGCAGATCGGTGTTTTAAATGAGCCTAACGTAATAGTAACTAAGGAGAACGATCTGGTGGATAAATTTAACAAAGAAACTTACAGTAGGATACGAAAGGCTACCAACGCTACTAAAGATACCGATTTGGACCCTATTCTCTACTACCACGATGGGTTTGTAGGTATGGACAGTTGGGCGAGCAAATTCCCCAAATCTAGTTATAAGAGAGTAGGTCTGGATGGACATTACTACTTAGCTTTCGCACCTGACGTTTACAAACTACCTTACTCTAAATATGGTGATATAGCTTGTGATAGTTGGTACGGAACCTACGACAAGCTAGGCAAAGATTTCGGTATAGTCATTGCTGGTGAATTTTCTGGTGCTATGAACGACTGCGGTATTTACTTAAACGGGATAGGCAACGGTGCTAGGTACGAGGGTAAGATGGATGGAGCTGCTAAAGCTTGTGATACTTGTACCTGTGACACTTTTATCAAATATAAAGATTTTACCGACGATTACAAGAAGGGGTTAAAGAAATTTATTGAAGCTCAGATGGATTCCTTCGAAAGAGGTACCGGTTGGTACTATTGGAACTTTAAGATCGAAGGAAATGTAAACCCTTCATGGGATTACCTGTTAGGTGTTAAGGAAGGATGGATTCCAAAGGATGCAGGGGATAGAGATTTCAAATGTAAATCGTAATTTTACTTGAAGGGGTATCTCTGTTAATATTTCATCGATATAACCGTTGTTAATAATCATTAAAATACTAATAACTTCGCTTTTATTGTAATTCGATTATTCTATATTTATTTTGATTTATGCATTTACTTTATTATTTTATCTTTTTTACTTTAAATCAAACATAAATATATAAACCGAAGTAGCATATGGTCGATATAGCCCTTCTGTATAGAATTAATGATCAGTCGATTAGTCATAAATGGTGGGTACTACAGTTAACTTAAGTAGAGTCTTCAGTATCTTCATGACATCACTTCCATAGCTGCATATAGAACAAAATATATAATTCTTATAAGCTTATATCATTGTACAAGGCTTCTATTTGGGACAATATTTACAACAAATTTCAAATTGTACCAGCAAAAATAGAGTTTCTGCCTCACCTTTCGAAATCTAATTAATTATATTTAATTGAAACTATACTTATTCGCTTATTCCATCATTTTAAAAAGGGAAATAAGCCTACCACCTTTTATAATAAAATTAGCTGATAAACGTCACACTAGCATCAAAATTGATTTGTTGGATCGAAGCTACATAGCTTTTAAAACTAATATATGTTACAAATATTGAAGTGTAAAAGATTCTATAATGAGAAATTAGTTCTATTCTTCCTGTTCCGAAATGAATGCAAATTTTCACGGGAAATCTTGTTTTGGGATAAGTACTAATTTTTAAGGACTATATCGGAAGTATACTGAATGAAAATACCCCGTGTTAAACTTTTAAAGAATGTGTTAATGGCCTTTATATGAGTTGACGATATCCGGGACAAGCTTTATTAAAGGTTGGTACTTATTTGGGAACAAAGTCTCAAGAACTTACCACTTCGGAACTATGTGAGTACAGTTTCTTTGTCATCAGAAGCTTAATAGAAGTGGACGCAAAAGTTTGAGTTAGCTCAGTTCCAAGTTTTGAACCTGTACATAGCTTATTATAAACGGTTGACAAGATACTATAATTTTACTTTTATCATCAGTGAATTATTATACAGTATTACATGAATGGTATACTGCACCACCAGCATCCAAATCAATTGGCTCTACTTTTTCCATCTCTGGTTAGTGCCCTATATAATGTAATACAATCCACACTGGTACTGTTTGAATGACTGCAGTTTATTCTCCAAAATGCTAATATTTCAATAAAAAATTAATGAAACATTTTTTTTAAATATTCAATTTTGAATTATATCTATCCTTTATTTTTGCTTTTAAGTTTTTTTGTTAGATATTTCAGTTATTATATCCATTTAAAATCAACTGTTTTTAAAGATTAACTATAATTTTTTTAATAAATCAAAAAACTATACTAATAAAGATATAGTAAAAATATGTCCTAAAAAGATATTACAAATTAAAATTAACTAAATTCAGAAGCTAGTTAGAAGTAGTATATCTAATAAGAATGTTTTTCCTATTTTTAGCATTATCAAAACAATAGCAAACAATTATAGTGCTATTATAAATTATAGTAAAAATATTAATAAAGGCTATAACTAAAGTAAATTTACTAATACTCAAAATATTAGATTTATACATTATATTAATAATGGATGTATTTGCATTTTTTTATAGATAAAGAAGTATTTAAACTTTATATTGCATTTGGAATTTTTAAATAACTTAATATAAAGTTTTCTAAAAAAGCTTAAAATATTAAAAGTAACTAATTTAAAGAAAAAGCTATTATTATAAAAAATTAAATAGGATTTTTCAGTTTTAAGTAGTAGCTTTTAAAAAGTAAAATATAATCTAACTAAAATTATAATAAAAACTAAATAGAATAAATAATATAAATAGTAAGCTATTATAATAATAAGATTAAATAAATATTAGGCTAACTAATATTAAAAATAAACATATATTAAGCTAGCTGCTAAATAAAAAATTTAGTAAATAGTTAGTTATTGTTAGTTTAGTTAAAACTATAATATATTAAAGTAATTATAGTTGATAAAAGTAAACTAAATTAATAAAAAATAATATAAAAAGTTTTATTAAATAAAAATATAGTTTATTATTAACTTAAAATTAAAAAAAATTATAAACTTATATAATTTTTTTATAGTTTTTATATAGATTATATATATATTTAATTAGCTAACTTTAATTAAATGCTATATTTTCTATTTTTAAAATATTTTTATATTTAATTTTATAATTTTAATATAATTTTTTTCTAAAATTTCTTACTAAATATTTATATATAAAAATAAAAAATAAAGTTAAATTAATATTTAATCTAAATTTTTAAATATCTAAAGTATTAATATAAATAATAATATTAAAGCTTATAATTTACTAAATTATTAAAAGTTTAATTAATTAATTTATATTTTAAATATTACTTTTAAATTATTTTTAAAAGAAAGCTTTAAAAATAATAAAAAAATATAATTAATATAAAATAATGTTTTAGCATATATTTAAAAAAAAACTAAGCAAACTTTTAAAATTTTAGCTTAGCTATACTTTTTTAATATTTTATTATATTAAAATATTTTTAAAATTTTAACTTTAACTTTATTAAAAATAATTATATTATTATTAAAAAAAGATTTAAAAAATATATATTATATCTTATATATATTTATAAAAACTTTAGTTCTTATTTTTAACTAGCTAGTTAAAATAAAGCTTACTTATATTTTAAAAAAATTATATAATTAATTTTATTATTAAAGCTAAATTAAATATTTTTATATTATAAAATATAAAATATAGTTTTAATTTAAAAAAAAAACTACTTTAATTATACTTTTTAAAGCTAAAATTTTTAATAGAAAAGTATATTTAAATATTTAGTTAATTAATTAAAATTAATTATAGCTAAAATTAAAAATAAATAAACTATATATATTTAATATTATTAATTAATTTTATTTAGTTTACTTTTATTAGCTAAGTTATAAATTTTTTAAATTTAAGTAAATGATATAGTATTATTTTTAATTATTAAAGCTATATATATATTATTTATAAAAATAAAATTATTTAAAAGTTTAAATATAATAATTATAATTAGTATTTTTATTATAAATATTTTATATAGTTATAAAATATAAGATAATTATTATGTAAAAAAAATTAAAAAAGTAAAATATTCTTAATTTTTTTAATAAAAAAAATTATAAACCTTATATATATATATTAATTACAAATTATATTATTAGTAGTATTAACATAAACTTATATAAACTAAAAAATTAAAAATTAAAATAAATTTTAATATTTAAAAAAAAACATAATTATAAAGTTTATAGCTATAAAGTAAAAATATAAATAAATTTAGTAAAATATAGCATTTAAAAAATATATATAAATAAGGTTAATTAATTAATTTTAACTTAAAATTTTTTAAAAATTTAAATAGTTAATAAAATATATAGTAAAAAAATAATTTAAAAAAATTTAAAGATAGTAAAACTTAATATAATTTTTATTTATTTTATTAATTATTAAATTAGAAAAATATAATATTAAAATTTTTTAAACTAATACTTTTTAAAACTTTACTAAATATTATTATAAGTAAAGTAATTACTAATTTAAATAAAAGTTAAAAAAAGCTAATTTATTTAATATTTAAAAAAGTAAAAAATAACTTTAAAACTTTATTATTTATATATACTAAAGTAAAAATAACTATTAATATATATATATATTTTAAATGTATTAATTTTAAAAAATTATAAAGTATTTATATAAAACTTAACTATATAATTTTTTTAAATTAAAAAAATTAGCTATTTAAAAATTAAACTTTTAAAATTTATTTTTACTACATTTATTATTATTATAATAATGCTAAAAATAATTTATTTTAAGTAAATTTAAACTAGTACTTTAATAAATTTAGTTTAATAAAAAGCTAAATATAATATACTATATTTTTATTGAAATTTTTCTAAAAATATTTATTAATATAATATATTTTTAATTTTAAAATTTATATTAACTGTTTTTAAATAGCTAAATAATAAAATTTAACTTTGCTTTAAAATAAGTATTTTCTTTAAAAAATACTAATTTTTAATTTTAGTAAATATAAAATAATAAGAAAATTAAAAATTTATAACTTAAATAAATACTAAAATACTTAGTTTTTTTTAAAAAAAATCTTGAAAATTTACTAAAATATATTTTATAATTTAAAAATTTTTTATATTAATTTTATTAAATACTTTGTTTTTTAAGCAGTTTACAAAATAAAATATTAATAACTTTTTTAACTAGTTTTTAAGCTTTAATATATATTTAATAATTTATAAAATTATATTATTTATTTTTTATACTAGTTTTATATTTAATTTTTAAAGCAACTTAGCTTTTTTTTTAATTAGATTTTTAATATTTAGCTATTAAAAATCTAAAAATATTTTTATTATATTTTTATTATATTTAAATTATATTTAATATTAATTAGAAAAATAGTAATATTTAAATTAAAAATTAAATTTTAATATTTTTTTAACTATAACTTAATTAAATAAATAAATTAGCTTAAATTATAAAAAATAGCTAAATAGTTAGATTTAGTAAATAAAAAATTAAAATTTTATAAAAAAATTAAATTTATTATTATTATTTATTATATTTTTTTACTTTTTAAGTAAAAGCTTATTATAAGTATTTAAATAATTTTTTATACTATAAATTTAACTTAAATTTAGTATATAATGCTAAAATAATAATTAAGTTTATAAATTTTAAAAAATATATTATTAAATTAAATTTACTAAAATTTAAAATACCATTAATATTAATTAAATACTTAATTTTACTAATTTTTTATAATTATTTTAACTTATTAAAGTTTTTTTTTTACTTTTAATAATAATAAATATATTTTATTTAATTTAAAAAAAATTAAACTAAGCTTTAAATTAACTTTATTAAATTGTAATTTTTAATATAAAATTTATTATTATTTTAAATATTATTTATTTTATTATTAATTTATTTTTAAAATATTTTTAAAATCTTTTTGTTTTTTTTATAGCTAATT
>JAWQFY010000694.1:0-22794 GCA_037055185.1 Capillidium rhysosporum | reverse complement strand
TAAGTTATAAATTAAAAGTTTAGCTTTTAACTTTATATAAAATTCTTAAAATTTAGATATTTTATATATATAATTTAAAGTATTAATTTTAATAATCTATATTTTATATATTTTTTTATTTAAAAATAAACTGAAAAACATTAGTTTTATTTATATAAATATAAAACTGCTACTATAGTTTATTAAGAAAAAAATTTTCTTTAGCTATAAAAAGCTTAAATTTATAAATTAAATATAAATAAAGCTTTTTAACTCTTTTTACTTTTTTATTATTATAATTATAAAGTTATTTTTTAAGTTTTCTTTACTTTAAATAAAAAAAATATTTAAATTATAGAAATATTTAAAAAAATTATATATATATTTAAATTTAAAAAATTAAGTAAATTAAAATTTTAAAATATTTAATTATTTATAATTAATTATTAAACTTAAATAATTTATAAAAAACAAGTATATTTAATATTTTTTAATAAATATTTAATTTAGTATATTAAAATATAGTTTTTATTTATAAGCTAATATAATATTTTATCTATATATATTATAAAAATAATTTAATTAGTTTTTATTTTAAATTAAATATTTATTTATACTATTAAAAATATTAATATAAAAGTTAACTTTAATAACTTTATTATATAATACTAATTATTAAAGTATATATTTAAAAACTAATAGCTTTTAATTAATTTAAATAAATAATAAAAATTAACTTTAAAATTTTTTAAAAAACTTAAGTAAAGCTACTTAAAAAATTTAATTAAATTTATCTTATAAATTAATTTTTTACTACTTTTTATTTTTAATAAATTTTAGTAAATAATTAGTATAATTATTTAAACTATTTAAGTTTTTTAATTTATTATTAAAATAGTAAAAAATATATTATTTACTTTTTATAGTTTTATTATTAAATTATTAATTAAATTATTTTTTATATAAAATATATTAGTAAATAGATTTAAAAATAAGTTTAAATATTAATATAACATTAGTTTAAATAACTTTTGATTATTAATATTATATTAAAAAAAATTTAAATATTTTTATTTATAAATTTATTATTAAATTAGTAAAAAATATAATAGTAAATTTTTTAGCTTTATTATTAGTTTTTTATTTATTTTATTTTATTATTTAGTAAACTTTTCTTTAATTTAAATATATTTAAATATAAATAACTTAATATACTAAATTTTAAACTTTTTTTATATAATAGTAGCCTTATTTTTATAAAAATATATAATATTTTTTATTATATTTTATAAAATAAAAGTAAATAAATAAAACTAGTGTTTTTTAGTTTATTTTATTTAATTTTATAATTAATTTATACTTATTTAATATTAAAATTATAATAGCAATTTTATAAAATAAAATAAAATAAAAATAAATTTATATATAATTAAACATAAAGTTATTATTATATAATACTACTAACTTTAACTTTTTATTTTTAAAAAGTATTAATTTTTATTTTTTTAAGCTTTTTATAAAAATTTTAATATAGTTATTTTAAAAAAATGCTTTTTTTATATTAATAAAATTATTATGCTAATAAATATAAATAGTATATATTTTTATAATAATAATAATATAGTTTATAGCTTCTAATATATTCATTATATAGTTAAATTTACTTTAAAATATAATATAATATTATTAAAAGGTAGAGTTTTTTAATTTTATTTATTTTAAAATTTAATAACTTTATTTTAATATTTTAAAATTTTAATACTTATATATATTATTTATTTAAAAAAATAGCTTAAAAAATATAGATAAGTAAATAAAATATTTTAAAATTTACTTTTTATTAAATTAAATTATTAAAGTATTTTTATAACTAATATATAAATATAATTAAATTATTAAAGTATTTTTATAACTAATATATAAATATAATTAAATTTTAACAAAATTAATTTTAAATTAATTATAAAATTGCAGTATTTTATATAAATTTTTTTATTATTTTTGAAAAACTAAAATTAAACTTTTATTATATATTTAAAATTCTTAAAACTTAATACTTTTAAATATATAACTAACTTTTAAATTTATACTGAATATTTAAATTATTATAATATAATTAAATTATTTAACTTTTCAAAATTAAATAAAAAATTAAAAAATAATTTTAAGTAAATTATATAATTAAACTTATTTTTAAAACTTTTTATTAAAATTATAAAAAAAGTTTAAAAATATTAATATTATTTATATTAGCTAAAAATGCTTTAAAAATAAAATATGTAAAAATTAAAAGAGTAAAAAATAAATATATTAAGATTTTTTTAAAATTTAAGTTATATAATAATTATTTTAATTACTTTTAAAATTAATATATTTTTTATTATAAATGTTTTTAAATACTAGCTTCTTAATAAAAATTAATTTATTATTAGATTTTTTAAGTTTAATTATTTAATTAAAAAAATAAAATTAATAAAAAAAGTAGATTAAAAAAATAATAATATAATAAATATAATAAATATTTTTAAGTTTTTAATACTAGAATTAATATAGAATTTGATTAATACTTTTTCTAATATTTATAATATTTATTTAAAAAGATAGAAACAGATTTTAAAGAATTAATAAAGTTTAATAAACTAAATTTTAAAGTTTTTATGCTTTAATAAAATTTAATATAATAGTATAACTTAATTAAATATTTTATTTTAATTATTAAAAAAGATATATTTTTTAACTATTAATAACTAAGTAAACTATAAAAGATAACACTGTACTTTTTTATTACTAATACTATAAAATAATTAATATAAATAAAATTAAAAAAACTTAATAATATAAATATTATTACTTTAAATTACAGTTTAAAAAATAAAAAGCTATATTTTTTATTTAATAGTTAAAATGAAAATTAATAGCTTATAGCTAAACCTAATAAACTTATTATAATAATAAAAACTAATGTGTAAACTTATTTTACATTATTTAAGTTCTTATTTAATTACTTAGTAAAAAATTGGTTTTTTGTTAAAATTAGGTTTATAAAATTTTGAAAGCAACTAATTAATAAATTAAAATATGCTAAATATAATAAATTATTATAATAGCTAGTTAAATATAAAAATGAAATTTAGTAGCTAATAAAAACTATTACTTATTATAATTATTTTAACTATACAAAAAAAATTTAAGTATTTTCTTAAATTATTATTAAAATACTTTTTATATTATTTTTTTATAATACTATATTTATAAATTTCTTTTAGTATTAACTTATATCAATTAATCTTATATAAATATATTTTGTTTTGATGTAGACTAGTTTTTTATTAGTTATATAAATTAAATATATATTTAGTCACATTATTACCTTATTAAAGAACTAGTTTGTTACTATTTACTAAATACTACTTAAAATACTCTTTAAGGCAATTTAATAAAATGCATGCTTTTACTTTTGTATTGAATATTTAGCTATAATTTTCTGGAAAGTTACTCTTAGCAGTTTTTTGTTCCACCTTAGCAAAGTAAATTTAAATGTGGATAATTTGTATATCCTCAATTACTTAGGTTTACTAGTAATAATGATGTAATATTGTATTAGTACTGGGATCTCCTTACAACAAATAAATAACATTTCCAAATACATTTGTACTAGATTAAACTAATATATATGTTGTGCTTCAAAAATCAATTTTTTAAAATTCAAACAAAAAAGTGAATTTAAAGTCTATCACATTTTTTTATTGCATTAGCGTTGCTTGAAAGGATGTCTATAGTAACTGAAAAAATAGTCAACCAAAGTGTGAAGCCCTTTTAAGAAAAAGGAAAAATATTAAATGAGTTCAAACCAACTAATAATTCAATCTAAAAAAAAGGAAGATAAAATCTTACTTAAATAATACAGCAAAAATGTAGGTTTAAATTAGTTCCTGATTGAGGAAAGTGGTGGGTAAAGTAGTATATAGGAGATGGTTTTAGGTTTAGAGTTTGCATCTATTAAGCCGACATCTTGTTGAGTGCGGAACCGGCCTTGAACCATTCGATCTGGTTCTCGTTGAAGGTGTGGTTCACTGTGATCTTGAAAGAAGAACCATCTTCTTTGGCTACGTTGAGGAATAAAGGCTTACCGGGAGTGAAGCTTTCGAGACCCTCGAAGGAAATTTTGTCGGTGGCATCCAGTTTTTCGTAGTCAGCGGGGTTGGAGAAGGTGATGGGTAGTACACCCTGCTTCTTCAAGTTAGTTTCGTGAATACGGGCGAAAGACTTGACGAGGACAGCAATACCACCAAGGTGGCGGACTTCAAGGGCGGCATGCTCGCGGGAAGAACCTTCACCGTAGTTCTCATCACCAACGACTACCCATTGGATACCCTTGGACTTATAGTCACGAGCGACTACAGGAACTTGGTCCCATTCTTTGGTAAATACATTCTGGATGTTGTTGGCTTCACCATTGACCGAGTTGATACCACCAATCAACATGTTGTTAGAGATGTTTTCTAAATGACCACGGTACTTCAACCAGGGACCGGCCATCGAAATATGATCGGTAGTACACTTACCCTTGACCTTGATGAGGATGGGCAGGTCTTTGGGGTTCTTACCATCCCATTTAGCGAAAGGTGTTAAAAGTTGAAGACGGTCACTGGTGGGTGATACGATTACGTTGACGGAAGCCCCATCAGCGGGAGGAGCTTGGTAAGTTTCCTCTCCGGGGTTGAATCCTTTGGGTGGGAGCTCGTGACCGTTGGGAGGAGTGAGCTTGAAGGCCTTACCGTCGGCGCCCTGTAAGGTATCAGTTATAGGGTTGAAGGTCATATCACCGGCAATCGAAAGCGCAGTTACTATTTCAGGACTGGCAACAAAAGCGTGAGTAGCAGGGTTACCATCGTTACGTCCAGTGAAATTACGGTTATAGGAAGTGATAATACTGTTCTTTTCGCCTTTGGGGACATCTTGACGATCCCATTGTCCGATACAGGGTCCGCAAGCATTAGCGAGGACGATACCACCGGCTTCGGAGAAAGTTTCAATTATACCGTCACGTTCAATAGTGGCACGGACTTGTTCCGACCCGGGAGTTACGGTGTATTTAGATTTGAATTGGAGACCATGATCCTTAGCTTCCTTGACTAGAGAAGCGGAACGGGTCATGTCTTCATACGAAGAATTGGTGCAGGAACCGATAAGTCCTACCTTAAGTTCGGCAGGCCAGTTGTTCTTAGCAACAGCTTCCTTGAATTTACTCAATGGGGTGGCAAGATCGGGTGTGAAAGGACCGTTAATGTGGGGTTCGAGTTCATCGAGGTTGATTTCGATAATTTGATCGTAGTGAGCACCTTCATCAGCTCTCAAATTGTGGGCAAACTGCTCAGATGAGTTAGCAATGTAGTCACGCTTAGTAATACGTAAATAGTCACCCATACGCTTGTTGAAGGGGAACACGGATGTGGTAGCTCCGATTTCGGCACCCATATTACAGATGGTGGCCATACCAGTACAAGAAATGGAATCAACACCAGGGCCAAAGTATTCAACAATAGCACCGGTACCACCTTTAACAGTCAAAATACCAGCAACCTTAAGGATAATGTCTTTGGCTGAGGTCCAACCAGACATCTTTCCTGTAAGTTTGACACCAATGACCTTAGGGCATTTAAGTTCCCAGGGGATATCAGCCAAAACATCTACACCATCAGCACCACCTACACCGATAGCAACCATACCTAAACCACCGGCATTGGGAGTGTGTGAATCAGTACCGATCATCAAACCACCAGGGAAAGCGTAATTCTCTAATACAATTTGATGGATAATACCGGAACCAGGCTTCCAGAAACCTAAGCCATACTTGGCACAAGTAGAAGCAAGGAAATCGTAAACTTCACGGTTGATATCTTTAGCACGAGCCAAATCTTTAACTGAGCCAACCTGAGCTTGAATCAAATGATCGCAGTGTACAGTTGAAGGAACAGCAACTTTAGGCATACCAGCTGTCATAAATTGAAGTAAAGCCATCTATAATATAAATTAACCAGTATATTAAACTATAAAAATACCTGAGCAGTGGCATCCTGAAAAGCTACACGATCGGGGCGAAGCTTTAAGTAAGATGTACCTCTTTCAATATCTTGGTTTTTAGCATCATCTAAATGACCATAAACGATCTTTTCGGCTAAAGTTAAAGGCTGATTTAATCTAGATCCCGTAAGTAGCTAAACATTAAATTCCAAGTACCTTTTTCTGATAATTGCCAAGTTATCTTCGATACGTTGGTATTTGATATGTTCAGTCTCGAGGTTGGACATGGGTACATTTTTAGGTGCAGATCCACTCAACACCTGAGCGTAGCCTCTTCTTGAAACGACACTTAAGTTCTTGGGGGTGCTCTAACACAACGTTAGCACCAGCTTAATTAGAAGTAAAAGTAAAATTATCACAAGTTTACTTACCTTAAGAGCATGTCTAAGTCCGATCATAGTGTCTTATTGTCTATCGTTAGTAAAACTAGTTCTCTTGTATAAAGAAGATGATAAAATTTTAAACAAATTAAAAACAACTGATTTAAATACCCACTTTTATCTTATCAATCAATCTGTAATCTTTAGTGGTCTCATCAGCAAAGTCAGCTCTTATATACTTTTCTACCAATCAACCGCTTAAACTAAGACTATTTATTAGCTTAAACTGGCTTTTACCGTGGAGTAGTTTACGATTTGTAACAAATCAATGTTCAACACTAACAACTTAATTTATCTTTTGACCTGCAGATACCTTAAGTACCGCTAATTCTATTATGTTTATCGAAGTAGCTAATTAAATTCGTCAAAATTTGAGTTTATTGGCAAATTATGTATCTGAAATCATAATTCACACCTTATTAGTTTAAACTTCTCCTAACTATTAGAAACTTCCGTCAAAAATTTGCGTTTATTTTTAGGTTTTCAATCTCCAGACCAATTTTTGCAGGTTTTTATTGTATCGTTCTCATAAGCTGGCGTCTCCAAGCTAGAGAAACTAAAATTAGGTATATCTCCAGACCAACCTTTAGAAATCCACTCCTTAGAAAAGGAGTCTATGTCCCGAGAAAGGCTTATTAAAAATCTCATCAGCAACTTTGCATTTATTTTTAGCGATTTCAATCTCCAGACCAACTTTTGCAGCTTTTTTTAGCTTTTTTTCGATAAGTTGACGTCTCCAGGTCAAAAAAGCTATTATTTAAAGTACCCCAATCCAACCACTCGAAATTCACTCCCGATAAATACCGCTTTTTAGCTGTCATTACCTTAAACTGAATTAGCAAAGGGATCAACTGAAAACAACGTTGAGAATAAGCTTTAATTGTCATATTACTAGTTTAGTAGTCTTTAAATGCTTATTATATCCAATCATATATCCGAATTTATAAAATTTAACAAATTTTCAGATGCTTCGTACATTACTCCCTTCGGTTAAATTTAACTTTTTAGAACAGTTTCTATCCTCAAACATTTAGGTTTAACCCTACTGATTCCAAATGCACCGTTTTAAATTAACCTGCTCAAAGCCAATATTCTACTCTTTAATAATTAAAATATATATTTATTAAAGCCAACTATCCTAATAAATTTTGTATTTTATAGTTAACTCTTGGATATCCGGCTGTTGCCTTTTGAGGTAAGCACTATTTTTAAAATTAAGCTCTGCAACAATTAAGATAGTTATATAAATTTTTTAAAGTTAAATAAATATATCTAATAATTTTTATAAGCCTAGTAACTATAATATTTTATGCTTATCTATAGTATATATTCTTGCTTCCAAAATTGCTTATTGCTAGGTATAGTATAAAAAATAAAGACAAACTATATCCTTAAATTAACTAAATATTAAAAATTATATTTAGTTAAATTTTAGAATTAAAAGTAGTTTTTATTAATATAAATAATAAATTTTAAACATTTTTATAAACTATAATAAATAAAAATTAAGTTATAAATTTATTATAAATTAATATTATTAGATATTTTTTGAAAGCACTTGTAATATAAGTTTTAAAAACTATTAAATAGAATATATATATATGTAAATAAAAGTAAAAATAGTTAATAAGTAAAGCTATTAAACTTTTACTAATAAAAATTTAAAAAATTAAAATTTTTAATATATAATATTTTTTTTAGTTAAAGAGCTTTTTTTTTAAAAAGAGAAAATATATAATTTTTAAATAAATTCTTTTTTTATACATGCTGAAATATATATAATATTACTAATTATTATTATTAAAAATTTAATTTTAAATCAAAGTATAAACCTTTTATATTAATTAAGTTAAAAAGACTTTTTTTAATATTATTATATATTAAAATATACTTTTTTAAAATAAATTCTTTTATTTTTTATTTATATTAATTAAATTTATTTATTTTAGTGTTTTATATTATAAATGTACTTTAAAATTAAATAAAGTTATATTGTTTTTTATTTTTTATAAATTTAAATTAGTATTTAAAAATTTTAGCTAATTTTATTAACTTAAATTAACTTTATTAAAATAAAAACTTTAATTAGCTTTAAAGCTTTTTAATTAATATATATTTTTTTAAGTTTATATTTAAATAAAGTTAATATAAAATATAAAAGTTATAAGTTTAAAATTAGTTAATTATTAGCTTTTTATTAGTTTTTTTATTAGATTATTAAAATATAATAAATTTTTAAACTTTAAATAATTTAAAAATATATTAAACTTTTTAAAAAATTTATTTTTATTTTATTATTAAAATTATTTTAAATTAAAAAAATTAAAAAATAAACTTATATTTATATACTATTTAATAATATAGCTATATATTTTATTAAATATATTACTAATTTCAAAATAATCAAAATTAAATTATAAGTATTATAAAAAATATTTAACTTTAACTTTTTAAATTAATAAACTATTTAACTTAAAGTTTAAAATTTATAAATTTTTAATAAATATAAAATATTATATATTAAGAAAATTAATATAAAAAGTTTTTATAGCTTTATACTTATTATTTAAAATATAAAATAGCCAATTTTTTTTAGTAATTAAAAAGATAATAATTAATTAAAAAAAATTAAAAATTCTAGATTTTTACCTAATTATAATTATTTATTAAAAGTAATTATAATTTATAAAATACAGAAAAAAAGTAAATAATATATATAAAATATAAGTTATATAATTAAAAAAGTAAAGGTTTAACAAGTTTAAATATAAATTTACTATATTTTTAACTTTATTTTACTAAAGTTAAAAGTAAAGTAAATTTTTAAATAATTATTATATTTTATATATTTTATTAAAATTTTAATTTATAGTATAAACTATTAATAAAAACTGCTATATAAAAGAATATTTCATATTATAAAATTAAAGTAATAAAATATAGCATATTTTTTTAATATTTTTAATTTACTAATACTTTATTTTTTAAAAATATAAAACTTTATAATAAAAATATTGTTTAATTTTAATAAAGTTTTTGCTATTTTAACTATTTAATAATTAAAAATTAAAAAACTTTTGATATAATATGCTAAAAGTTAGTTATTTTATAAATATATATATATATATATAATTTTTTAATTAGATATAAAACTAAAAGTCAAATAGTTTATAAACTTAATTAAAAATAATACAATTAAACTATATATTATAAAAAAATTCAAGCTTTTATTAAAAAAGGACAAAAAACTACTATATTTTAGTATATACAATTTTAAATTTAGAAATTTAAATTTATCTTTAGTTTTATAGCATTTTTAATTATATAATTGCTACTATATATAAAAGTATTACTAATAGAAGTAAAATATATATTAATATATATTATCTATTTAAAATTTCAATTAAAATTTACTATTTTTTTAGTTGATTTTTAGAATTAGTTGACCTTTATATTTTTAAAACTGATATATTTAATAAATTTAAAGCTAAAAATTTTTATAAATGCAATTCATACTTTATTATTTAAAAAAAGGTTATTTTATTGCTTTTTTATTAAAATATTAAAATTTTGGAAAAAAAACATAACTATTCAGATGGTACTAGTGCTGGCTGTATATAGTATTAAGTCTATCTTATAAACACTATTTTTTCATCTATCCCAAACTTTTAGATATATATTTTTTGGATTTTATATAGAAAAGTATATAGTAATTATATACAATGCATTTATAGTTTATTTTCTAAACAAAACTAAAAATATTCAAAATTTTAAAGTACAATAGTTTTATATCAAGATACTTTGTACTCAATAAAAATACTACTAATTTTAGCATTCAAAGCAGACCTTATAAAAGATAAGTGTTTACTATATTTTTAAAATAAACCATTAAAGACTTAAAAGTAACTAAAATTGTTAATTTATGAACTTGTTTAAGATATCAGCAGAGTAAACAAGTTATGGCTTGAAAGGGAAACCTTTCTTTTTAGACTTATCAGGTGTAGTAGGACGAAGGCCTTGTTCAAGTCTCTTTTTCTTATCCTCAAGCTCTTGGCGCTGCTTCTCTAGAGCTTCTTTAAGATCCTTGTGACGAGAGTAAAGCTAAACTAAGTTAGTAAAAAATAAAGTAAACAGCTACCTCATCTTCAGAGTTTTTAAGCTTGTGCTCTTTTTCTTGAACCTTTTGTTGGAAGACAAGTTTCATTTCAGCCTCCATCTTAAGCATCTTAGCTTCATGTAACTGACGCTCTTCCTCCATTTTGGTTACAGGACTAAAACAATATTAGCTAAATACTTTGCAACACTTACTTTATCTCACGGAACACAGTGTCGTCCTGCTTCTGGCCTTGATTTAATAATTTAGCCATACGGAATTTTTCATAAAGGACAGTGTCAGTGTAATCCTTGAGCTCTTCCATGTTGGTACTACAAAAATGAGTAATTAAAAAAACAAAATAAATACCGGACAAGCATTTGACGAAGCTTTACAAAATCGTTGTGGTCTTCATTGTCAACTAATGAACTTAGTTAGTAGAGATCAAATAAAATGAAGTACCTTCAATTACACCCCATGGGTATTTTCTACCACGAACCTTACGGGAATCAACTTCCAATTCGTCTGTACTTCCAACTACTGCAAAGGGAATTTTAGCCTATTGAGATAAGTTAAAAATCATAATGATAAAAGTACGGTTATTTCGCTAATTTCAGCAACTGTATCGGGATCATCATTTTCATAAATAGATGGTTTGAATATCTGAATATTATTATAGTTAATATCATTCAGAATACGTTCCTTGAATCCAGCAATTTCTTCTTCAGTTAAGGTATCTGACTTAGCAATTACTGGAATTAAATTGACTTTGGTGTGTAAACGCTTCATAAATTCAATATCCAATGGCTTCAAAGCGTGACCGGTAGGGGCAATGAAATACAAACAGGCATGTACTCTGTTATCCAAAATCTTAGTACGATTAACTCTGTTTTCCTGATCTAAATAAGCAGAATAACGCTGCTCAATGTTATCCAAGATGGGCTTCCAACTATCTTCGTTGTTAACAAAATCTCCGAATCCAGGAGTATCGACAACGGTTAAGTTTAATTTAACGCCACTTTCTTCAATGTCTGCGCTTAAAGCTTGAATTTCTACAGTTTTAGGAGTTTCTTTGGTTGGGTGGACTTCAACCTTATTAGGATAAAGACCAGTGTTGAATAGAGTGTTGACTAGTGTTGATTTACCAAGACCGGATTCACCAACTACCATTAAAGTAAAATAAAACCCTTTTTTAACAGCTCTGCGATGTACTTGATTAGGTAAATTTGCAAAACCTACGTATCCACCTAATGCTTTACTTTTTATGGGGCCAGCCTAAAAATAAATTAGCAAAGATACTACTATTTTTTACATTTGAGCCATTTAAAATTGTAATGTTCCCGTTTTGTTGTTCTGTTGCTATTTAAAATTAATATAATGGAATTTTAAACAAAAGATCTTACCAACCATGAGAGCAATTCAATTAATTTTTAGTAGCTATGTAATTGTTAGTAAAATAAGTATTATGTTGAAAAACGTAGCTTAAAATTTGTAAAGAAATTAAATCAAATTCTAATATTGTTTGTCCTTACCTATTATTTAGATAAAGTAGAAGTGTTGCCAATATATTATTTGAATAAGAAGCACTTGAGGCTGTGTTTGATTGGAAGTTTATTTTCCCAAATCATAACATCCCAAAATTGAACGTCATAAAACTATATAACGAAAATTTTCCTTACATTTCCCCTTGATAATTCAATTTTTTGTGGCCAGAGTTTGCCAACAATATGGAAAGCTTAACATAACTGATAGAAAATTTTTACTTAATGAAAGGAAAATTAGAGACTATCTTCAGGCGGCTCTAGGGAAGTGGTAATAATAATAATAAAATACAGATTACTTATCCTTCCCAAAAGCTAAAGTAGACTAAGACTTACTAATAACAAAGCAATAAAACTTATCCTTATAGCTAAATGAGTTTATATAATATTCTTTTCTACTAGATATAATTGAAAATTACATTGACACTTTTTTTATCTGGCTTATGTAAAAAACAGTTAAAGCTTTACACTTTTTTTAGACATATTCTCTTATTTTAGATTTAATATTTAAATAACTTTATATTAAAATTTTTAATTTATTATATATTATAATTTAACTTATTTAAATTTAATATTTTATACTATTTTTGTATACAACTAAAAATTTAGATAATAAATTTATTTTGCAGTTTATTTATATTAATTTGATTTTTTATTATTTAATAAGAATTAACTTTAAATGTTATATTAATAGTTAGTTATTTTTAATAGTAAATAGCTTTAATTTAAAAACTAAGTAAAAATTCAAATATCTGATAAAATCAGATATATATAAATTAAAAATATATAATTTAATATACTTTATAAAAAAAAGCTTAAGTTTATAGTATTTTACTAAATTTTTAATATTATTTTTTTAGTAATATT
The DNA here is from genome assembly GCA_037055185.1 of Capillidium rhysosporum. Lineage (NCBI taxonomy): Eukaryota > Fungi > Entomophthoromycota > Entomophthoromycetes > Entomophthorales > Capillidiaceae > Capillidium > Capillidium rhysosporum. Next base: position 9,850 of record JAWQFY010000694.1, on the reverse strand, counting down.
ATTTTTATTAATAATTTTAGCTATAAAATATAATTTGGTATAAAGTTTTAAAAGTTAATAATATAAATATATATATATAATAAATTTTATTATTAATTTTTAACTATTATTATAATATTAAAATATTTTTATATATAAAAATTATTTATATATTATTTTTCTAATAGTTTTAGTATTTTTATTCTTATTATTAGCTAATATAAGCTAAAATATTACTATTATTATATTTTAATTAAACTATTAAGTTAAAAATAAGTAATTTTAGTTATTATATACTTAAAATAAAATAAAATATTTTAACTAAATAGTATTTTAAAATTTTAAAATGATAATATAATATAAAATATAGAAAATTTTATTTAAAGTAAAAAAATATTTAAATAATATAATAATAAATTACTTATATGTGATGTTCCGTCATTCAGCAACTTTATAAGTTGCTGACTTAATGATCATTCTTATCATTTTTACCTTCATTTCCCAAGCTTATTTGATTTTATCACCTTTTTTCTTCTATTCTCAGATGACAAAATTACACAAATTTATCTTGACAATGTACTTAACAAATCTTGACGATTTAATTGAAAATTGGAACAAAGAATAATTCTTTGTTCCGTTATTCTTACTCAAGAACTTACAAGTTCAATGTCTTAAAAACGAGTCTAGTATAGCCGCAAGCGCTAAACAACAAAGAACTTTACTTTGTTAATGTATAATAAATCACAACTATCGTCGACTTGAATCTCCGTAGAAACACGTTAAACTTACCAAATCACTTACAAAGCTGACATTGCCGCACCATAGTAAGACATTCTTATTTGTTTTTTGTTTTTGTTTTATTTTTATTTTTCTGTTTTGTTGGAGACGTAGAGGCCGTTTGAAATCGCGGATGCCCTCGTCTCCTTGCCTAAATCCTATACGTTGGATTTAGTTGCCTTTTTGCTACCAGTTGGTTCACGGTCATCGCGGCTGTTGCTACCCGTAACCTAGACTACATACAAACGCATGTCAATTTTGCCACCAAATCTCCACCAATCTTGCTTGCCCACATCACTTACTGGGTATTCATGTTTGTTACTTCTATGTTCAACAATAAAGTCAATCTCACTCCGTTGCCATTTACTAACTTTTTTGTACAAATACTTATATTTGTTGCCACCTCTGCATTGTGGTATTTTGTACCGCACAATGTAAAGATTGCCACTAGTATTACACCAAAGACCGGATGTCACATTATATAAGTATTAAATAAATTTTTAAAAATATTATAAATAGCTTATATTAAAAATTGCAAAATAAATAAGCTTATAAAAATAATATATTGGAAATAAATTATATTACTAGCAAATTATTTAGAAAAAAAATTATTATATTAATAATAAAGTTATTATAATATAAATTTAAATATACTATATTTTAAATTAAAAGTATATTACTATAGCTAGTATATTAAGTTTAAATATTTATTACTTTAACTAAATACTATTAGCAATTATTTAATACTACTATATATTTAAATTAAAAAAATATTTTTTATATTAAAAATTGTTTTATTAAAATATTTATAAATATAGCCTTATTATTTAAGTAATTTTTTATTTAAAATCTTTTAATAATATATTATTATTATTATTAATATAAGCTTATATTTAAATTATTTTATAAATATAAATGTTTTATTATTATAATAGTATATTATTTTTATAAATAATTTATTAGTAATATAATATACTTTAAAATAATATTTATTATTTATTTATTTATTTACAGCTTTTAAAAATAAATGATTTATTTAATTTTATATTTTTAGTTTATTTTTAGAATCTTAAAATATAATTAATCTAAAATACATAATTTTATCTTAACTATATATTAAAACTTATATTTATATTTTAAGCTTATAACTAATTAATATACTTAATTTTTATCTAAAAGTATAATAAAGCTAATATGTTTAATTTAAATTAATAATTTAATAAGATTTAATAATAATTATATAAGTAGTAATTTTTATTAATAATATAATTTTTAGCATTTATTACTATTTTAATTATTACTTCCTAAATTATTTTAAATAAGTTAAAATTATATAATATATAAAAAAGATATAAATTTTAATTTAAAGTTTAATAAAGTAGTTATTATAATTAAAAATAGTAAAAATTTTAAAAAAAACTAAAAAATAGTAATAAAAAGCTAAAATAAATATAAAATAACTAAGTAAAAAAAAGTTAATTTTTTAATTATAGCATTAAAAAAATTTAATATATATAAATTTTTTATAAAAAAAGTAAAGTAAACTTAATATTTAAACTAAAGCTAATAAATATAAATTAATAATTAAAATAAAAAAACTATTTTATTTTTTTAATAACCTTTTATATTAAAAATTTAATATATAATATAAAACTTAAATTTTTAAAAAGTAGTTAATCTATTTTTAGGATTATAACTTAAAATTAAAGTAAAAGCTAAAATAATTTTCAAATTTAAAACAAAAGTAAATAGCTATCATTTAAAAAATCTAAATAAGTAACTATATTATAATATACTTTATTATTATATTAGTTTTATATTTATATAAATATAAAACTACTACTATATTTAAGAAAAAATCTAAAAATTTTAGTAAAATTAAAAATAAGTTAATAAATATTAATAAAATTAGTATTTTAAAGCTAAAAAGTAATATTTTTAAAAAAATAGCAAAATAATTTTAAATTTAAATATTTAAATAAAAAAATTTATTAATTTTTATAATTTTAAAATTAAAAAAGTTTAAAAAAAAGTATATAAACTATATAAATTAACTATATAATAGTATCTTTAAAAACTAATATAAATAAAAATTACTATTTTTATAATAAAAGTATATATAAATTAAATTACTTATTTAATTAAAAATCTAAAAATATTTATAAAAATAAAGTAGTATATTTTATTAATATTAAATTTATAAAAATAAAATTTTTTTATAATTAGCTAAGTTTATATAAATTAGTATAATTTAGTCTTTAAATTATAAGTAAAAATTTATAATAACTTTAAAAAAAGCTCAATATATTATTATATTAAAAATTATATTAATATATATTAAAACTTTAGTTTTTTAAAGTAATATTAATTTAAGCTTAAGTAAAAAACTTTTAATTATATTTTTTAGTATTAATAATATAATATTTAATAATTTTTTAAATAAAAATAATCTAAATAAGTTTAACTATTTTATATATAATATAATATAATATAAATAAAATTAAAATATATAGTAATTAAAATATCTAACTAAAAGTAAAAATTAATATAGTAGTAAATATAGTATTTAAAAAAAAATTATAAATAAGTAGCAAATTAAATTAAGTTAACTTTTAATAATTAATTAAAGTTTTGAAAAAAAAATATAAGTAAATATAATATTTTTTATAATTTATAAGCTTTTTAGTTATTATTATTAAGCTTAATAGCAAAATTAGCTAAGTTTTAAAATTTTAAAATAGCTAAATAGAAAAAAATATATAATAAGTAGCTAATAATATATATATTATTTTTTTAAATAGTAATAAAATAATATATAAAATTATAGCTTTAGTTTATATATTAATTTAGTTTATTATTTTATTAATTATAACTAATATTAAAATTTAAAAAATATATAATAATACTTAAAGTAAACTAATTAAATAAATAATTAACTACTTTTAAAAGTTATAAATTTTAATTTAAAAATTTAAAAAAAATTAAGGTTTTTATTATAAAATTAATAAAAAATAAGATATTATAGCTTATTTCTTATCTATTATATAAGTAATATAATAAATAAATAAGCTAACAATTATAAAAATTATAATTATTAAATATATATTAAGAAATAATTATATAGTTAATAATATATTTAAAATATATTTAAGGTAAAATCTTAAATATTAGATAAATAACTTTTAATTTATAAGTAAAACCTAAAATTTAAATAAATTATAAAACTATTATAATTTGAAAAAAAAACTTTAAAATATTATTTAAAATTTTAAAATAACTAAAAATACTAGCTTAACTTATTTAGCTATATTAAATAAGTCTAAATTAATCTTTTTTAAGTAAATAAAGCTATTTAATTTATATAAAGTTAAAAAAATTAAATATAAATAAAATTAGTTAAATTTTAAAATAAATAAAGTATTAAAATTTTGCTTTAATGTTATAATATAATATTAAAATATTTACAAGTTTAAAAAGTATATTATTTTATAATATAGCTATAAAAGGAAAATTATATATTAGTTTAATTCTATAAGAATTTAAAAATATATATAAAGTTAAAATAATAAGTATTTAAGTTTAATATATCAGTTATAATATAGTAGTTTTTTCTTAAAATTTGATATATCTAATTTAAAGTTTAATTATTACTATTTTTTAATTATAATAGCTAAAAATTATATTAAATATATTAATGTTAAACTTTTTAACTAATTTTTTACTATTTAAAAAGCTATATATAGCTTTATTTTAAAATAGCTTTAGCTTATAGCTTATAATTTAAGTATATATAAATAAAGCTTATAAATAAATTTTTTTAAATTAAAATATTAAAACTTTTAATTAAAAAATTTTCTAATTTTAATATTATTTAATTATTAATAATTTTATTTTAGTAATATAAATAATTATAAAATTTTACTTATATTATAAATTTTAAAGCAGTATTTTTACTACTATAAAGTAATTACTTTTAAAGATAGTATTTTACTAAATAATATACCTATTTTTTAAAATTTTCAAATTTTATATAACTTTTAATAAAATATATTAAAAATTTAAAAGTTAAAATTTTGTAAAGCTAAATAAATAATATTTATAATTTAAGAGTTTAGTAAATTTTTTTTTATAAAACTAAGTTTATTATTTATATTAAATAAAATATTAGTATTTTTTATTAAAAAATAACTTTTATTAATTTTTTTTAAAGTTAATTTAATAATTTAAATTAAAATATATATGAAATATAATTATTTATTATATTTATTATAGATTTTTATCTATATTAGCTTATAATATATATATAGTATAGTTTTTAAGCTTTTAAATTATAATTAATTTAAAATGAATATATAGCTTATTAAATATAAGTATTAGTATTTATTTAGTTTATTTTATACTATTAAATAATAATTAATTATAAAATTAAGTAAAAATAACAATATTATATTATAATATTATTTTTTTAAAAATATATAATAGCAAATTATTAAACTATATAGGCTTATTTTAGTTATTTTTATTAATTAAGCTTATATAAAAATATATTAGTAGTTTTTTATTATATTATTATATTTCATTTATAAATTACAACATTATAGCTATAAATTTATTTAGTTTTAAAGTAAAATAAATATTTATTTACTATAATAATTATACTAAAAAATTAAATTAATACAAAAACTAAAAGTAAATTTAACTTTATTATAATTTGATATTATTTTAGTATAATAGTATAGTTTTAGTTTAAAATAATAAATTTTATATATTATTTTAAACTTTTTTAGAAAAATAACAAAAAACTGCAATTAATAAATATTAACTAATTAAGTATATTTAATAACTAATATAATAGCTAATTTTTAATTTTTTTTAAAATAAATACTTAATTATAGCATTTAAATATACTAATTTTATTAAGCTACTTACTTATTAGTTATATTTTAATTCTATTTTAAATAAATAATTTTATTATAATTTTATTTTTATTTCTAGTAAACTTCTAATTAAAAACTTTAAATAGCTGTAATTTATAATTGCAAAACCTTTTTTTTACTTTAATAAAAACTTTATATACCTTATATTTTTTTAGGATTTTATAATTTTTTTAATTATATTAAATATATTTTATATTTTAAAACTTTTACTTATTTTTTATCTTTTATTTATATTATATATTTTATATATATTAGATAATTTAGTTAAAACTAGTTTATTTTATTTTACATGTTTTTATATATACACTTTTATTTTTATTGATTTATTAAATATTTATATCAGCTATTTAAATTTTACTATATTTTTATTTATTTATTTTTTGCTATTTAAATACTTCAAACCATACATCATTATATCTATTTTACTTTATTTTTATATTTCAAGCTTACAAAATTATTAATAAAGATATTAATAGAAACTCACAGTTCTTAATAAAGTAATTATTTAAGAATATAAATATATATATATATATATATATATATTATTAAAAAACATAAATATATTTTTTTAAATAAATTAAGTATAAACAATATTGATATTATGGTTTTAACTTATAATATATAAACTAATTTTATTTACATAAGTGATATTATTATATTTTTAGACACTAAGAGACTAATGGCATGTCTACCATATAAGATATACTGATAAGTGCTAAAGAAATTAGTAGTGTTGAAATAGGGATGTGAATTAATCCATGGGTAACTGAAAAATCATGGAATTTAAAGTTCAAAATAGATGAGAAAATGGCAACATATGCAAGCATGTGTATCAACATCGGGTTATAGCTATATGATTCTAGTATGAATATATTTAAAACAGCAGCTATAGGAAACAATGTTGCATCTTGTAGTCTGATAGGGGTGTTTGTCGGGTAGAATATGTACCGAAAGAAATCTACATCAATAAGTCCAGTTATTTGGCATTCTTGTTCATTGATATGATAGATTAACTTGGTATGCGACTGAATAAATTTATGCAGAGATTTATAAATAACCTTTCTAATAAAAGATAGAGACATTATTGATAAAAAAGCAAGGGAGTAAAAGCTTGTAGCTGGGTACGAGTAATTACTAATTATTCCAAAATTACTAAGCAAGGGGTATATATAGTTATTTAAACTTAAGTAATCAGCCGAATTCAGTTGTGAAATTTTGCCTGTATTAAACTGTGGTTCTAGGTACCACTCTGATGATGAACTATCATTTGATCGAATTTTTAAATTTGAGCTTTTCGTATTTTCATTTTTGAACCAGGTACAGCTTTGGTGGCGGTAATCAGCTCTGCCACCATGTATTTTCGATATAAGATGGTTTTGGTATTCCAATATACAGTTAAGTGCATGGTTAAGCTCTTCAATAAATAAGTTTGTCTTATCGTCGTTCAGTAAGATTGAGCTCTTATTCGGGCTTGCTATTAACTGAGAATTATCTTCAGAAATAGTGTAAAGAGATCCTTTTACGCTTTTCCAATTTTCATAAATTCTTTTCACTACACTATTTACGATTTTAGCTGTGCTGATACACGTTTGCTGATAAAAATTGTGTGAGTAGCTCGTTTCACCAAAAGTATTGTCGTAAAAATTTTCATGGTTTAGCTCACTGTTTGTACTAAGCTCTTCGGATGTAAAGTGAGATGGGTAATATATCGGATGCGCATTTTCTTTAAGAAAACCACTAGCATGGTTTGATTTTGGATTTGTAGCTTTCCTCGTAACGCTACTACATTCGTTCTGGCATCGATTGTTGAATCCCATCAACTTAAATTCGAAGCTTTCAGACTGGTGCTGAGTTTTGTTAGCTTTCGATTCACTTCTCATATTGTACTAAATTTAAATTGTGGTAATTATCTATAAAATAAAGCTATGTAGGCAGAATAGGGCTATATATACTTTTTCGAACTCTTGATTATAATTTATCAACTGGTACTATTTCATGCCTGTTGAGGTGAACTGTACACCTCGATTAATCGGAAATAATATAAAAAGATATTCCAGGGCTTTACGAATGCTATAATCACCATAATTATTAATTTTACTGAATTATTTATTAGACTATTACTTTTCAATTTGGTTTACATTAGGAAAGGCAAATTTATTACTAATATAACTTAGGCTATTTACCGATTTTATTTAGTTATATGCAAGTTTTAGCCGGTGTACATTATCTAATTTACCCTTTATGTTAGTAGAAGGCTTAACGAAATTTAAGGTAATTTTAAGAACAATTGATGTCCTAAAATAATCGAGATCAGATGTACGATTTGACAATTTTATTAAATTAACTGTGCTTATTTCTTTATCTATTAGGAATCACCAGTAATTCCACAAAACTTGTCTAAAGATCAATAATACAAACAGGTTATCGCTTAAAATATATCAGCTGCCAATAACAATGTACAGCTCTAGCTATACTGAAATACTGGTTACCGTTGGAGTAAATGCATCGGCATATTTGTGTCTTAGACAATCGGCAAATTATGGTGCTGACTAATTCACGAGGTTGTAAATTCCCCAAATAATTAGGAACTAAGCTCCGAATACTAAATTTTAAAAATTAATTAGCAACTATTAGTAAACAAATATTATTACTGTTATAGACAAATACGTGATGATCGTTATCGCTCAAACCATTGAGAGGAACATCCATTAGTGTTATATATATAGCTATACTGCCAACGCTAGTGTAATAGAAATCCTACTTTATTAAATTAGCTTTGTAAGTACAACTAGCAGGTGTATTTATACTGTCAATCATTAACATCGCCCAGTAACTTTAAATTCTACAACAAACTTAGAATATTCATTAACAAGTTTTACTTGTACTATATTCAATACCCTACAGTATATGGTACGTACCAGAAGGATACAGGCCCAGTTATATGTAATATGTTTCTAGTTGAAAGATAGTTCAGATTATAGTACATATACCCACTTCCAAAATGAAATCATGGTACATTCTTGTTTATTTCTTACAAGCAAAATTAACCATATCTGATAGTGGATTCAGACTGTGGTCAAATCTATCCTTTTTAGGCTTATCTAATACTATAAAAGAAACTCTTTTATAACAATTCAGGAAATCAGTATTAAGGGAAATATTAATCTATTACATTTTTGGCATTTATATTTTAAAAATTAATTTTCTGCTTTATCCTATCATTTTAGCTTATAGTATTAATATAGAATTTTATAAAGTCACTAAAGTTATATTAAATAAGTTTATACTATAAATAATAAAATATTTTTAATTTTAAGTATTTATTTATAGTATAAAAGAATTTAACAAATTAAAAAAAAATATTAGCTAATTTTATTAAAATTTAATAGATATTTAATATATATATATATATATATATATATATATATATGCTACATTAAACTAAAGTAAGCCATGTTTTTATAAAAAATAATAAATATAATAACATATATATTAAAAGATAAAAATATACAGCTTATACTAATATTATTAAGTAACTGCAGTTTTTTTAAATGTTAATAATTAAAAAAAAATTTAATAAACTTTTTTTTTAAATAATAATTTTAAGCTATATATTTTTTAATTTTTAATTTTAAGCCTATTTATTAAATATATTAGCTTTTATAAATATTTAATGATAATTTTTTTTAATTTTAATTATAAAAATAGTATTTTAAAATTTAATTTAAAAAAGTATATTTTATTAAAACTAAATATATCTATTAATTTTAATAGTAATACTATTATATATAGTAGTAATTAAATAATTAGTATTATTATAAATAAGTTTTTAAAACTATTTATACTAAAATATAAAAGTTTTAAGCTTTTTTTTTAAATTTATATATATTTAATAAAGTTAAAATTATAGATTTATATTAGTTAAAAAAAATAAATAACTTTAAATATTTTAAACTTTTTTTAAATTTATTATATTAAATTATTCAAAAATTTAGATATAACAAAATTTTAATTTTAATAATTTTTAATATTATATATATTTTTATTATTAATATAAAATATTAATTTAGTATTTTAAATATTAGCAGATTTATTTTAACTACTACTTTAATTTTAATTATATTTATTAGATAAATATTAAAAAATAATGTATTTTA
>JAWQFY010000693.1:0-22844 GCA_037055185.1 Capillidium rhysosporum | reverse complement strand
TAGCAACACATTTAATTTAATTAATTTTAAATTTTTTTAAAATTTAGATAATTATTAATTAATTAAATATAAATTATTATAAAATATATTAGACTTTTATTTTTTATTTTTTTAGTTTTTAAAAGCTAATAAGCTTAAGCTTAGATTTTTATTATATATTTTAAATTAAATATTTTTATTAACTATAAGTATTAAATTTACTTTATAAAAATTAAAAAAGATAAAAAGAAGTAGTTATAATTTGCAAATTATTTAAAAATAGAGTAATTTTAAAAAAATTAAAAAAATTAAAAAATTAAACTTTTTTTAAAGTTAGCTTAAAGTAAAATAAAGTGGTAATTTATTTTAAAATAAGCTAATAAAAAAATAAGTAAAAAGTAAAAGAAAAAAATAATATTATTAAATTAATTAAAAAATATATATTATTATTATAAGAATAAAAATTAAATATTAGAAAAAATAAATAAAATATAATTAAATAAAACTTATTTAAGTTAAATAAGAATGAAAAAAATAAAAATAAAAATAAAAACAAAGCTAAAACTTTTAACTAAAATTTAAAAATAATTTAGAAAAAAATTAGTAAACTAAAAAATTAGCTAAAATTATATATAAAAATATTTTAAGTTTAGAATAATGTATATTTTTTATAATTTACTTATAAAAGCTAATATTATAAATTTTTTATAAATATAAATTAAGCTTAAAAAATAATAAATTAAATAAAATAAAAGCTAATATAAAATGTTAAATAAATAAATAAAAAAATAAGCTTTAATAACTAAAATAAAACTATATTAAATAATATTATTTATAAATATTAAAATATTAAAATAAAAATATATTAATATAAATTTTTTAACATATATAAAATTATAATATATAAAAAAAAGTGTATTAAAATAAATAGTATTTTATATTTATTAATTTTAATATATAAAAAAGTAACTTGTTATAAAAAATATAATTTATTAATATTAATAAAATTATTGAGTTTATATTAATTTATATTTAAAATATATATAATAATATTTTTATAATTATATAAATATAAAATTATTTTTTCTTACATTTTATAAAATAAAAATTAGCTAATTTTATATAATAAATTAAATAAAATAATTTAAATATTATATTAAACTTTTATATTAGTTAAATTAAATTAATTATAAAATTATATAAAATAAACTAAATAAAAATAAATTTATAATTTATATAAATAGATTTGCTATTTTTTAAATTATTTTAAGTAAAAAATATAAATAACTTAAAATAGAAAAAATTAATATTTTAAGTTATATATAAATAAAGTTTTTAAAATTTTTAAAAGTTAAATAGTATAGCTATAGTATACTTATATTAATTTTTAAATATACTTTAATAGCTTAATATAATAATAAGTAAAATATAAATAATATATATATTTGAAGTTTTTATTTTATAAAAATTTCAAATATAATAAAAAATATTAATAAAAATTTATCATCATTATATTTATATATAAATTATATATAAAATAAAACTAATAAAAAAATTACCAAAATTTTAACTAAAAATAAGGTAAAAAATACTACTCTTTAATTAATTTAATTTATATTAAAAAGTAAAAACTTTTATAATAGTAGCAGTTTTATATTTAGATAAATGTAAATATAATAGCAATTTTTAAAATTTTTGTTTATTTATTTATATTAAAAATATATATATAAAGTTTTAAATTTAAGCAAATGTAAAACTGCCAATGTAGTAAAGCTATAAAAAACTTATAAATAATTATGAAAAATATAGCTTTTAGCTATAAACTTAAGTATTTATATTTTTAAATTATAAATAAAAAAGTATTCCAATCTAGATAAATTCTCTTTTAAAGTTATAATATTTTTTTTTTACTTTTAAATATTTTTATAATAGTATAGCTTTTAATTAAAATAATAATATATATATATATTCAATAATGAAAATTTCAAATACACATATTAGAATTCTATTTTAGCATAATAATATATTGCAAAATCTTAACTTAAAGTTTTAAATAAACTAGATTTATATTAATACTTTAAAATTATATTAGCTATTTTTGAAGGTAGCTAATTTTTTAGTTATATAATAAATACTTTATAATAAAATTTATTTTTTATATAGTAATACATTTTTAAATTTATATAAAAAATAGTAATATATATATTTTAACAATAAATTAAAATTTTCTATTTATAAACAATTTTAGATAAAAATTATCAAAATGTAGCTTATATTTATAAGAATAAAAAAAGTACCCTTAAATTTTTCAATTAAAGCAATACCATAATTTGTTTATACATATAATAGATCATTCTCACATATATAATTATTATAATGTATGCTTTTAGTCATTCAAGTATTATCAATTAAAAAGAGTAAAAATAAAATATAAGTTAAAATTAAAATTTATTAATATACACATATGTTCTTTTTAATAATTATATTTATATTCAAACAAATCTAAGAAACAAAACTTTAAACTAGTTAATGATGCTTAACTAAATCTTCAATTTTTAAGCCATCATTAATGCTAGGTAAAATTTTTAAACTAATAAAAATTAATAAATTAATTTGATAACTAATACAAAACTTACGCTTCCAATATACCTTCATTACTATAAGGAAAATAAAATAAAATTTACTATAAATAACAACATCAAATACTTACCTTTGATGCACATCGTTCATAGATGCCTTCATTCTATTTAGAATTCTCAAACCATTTTTCCAACTTGGCTCTAAATCCGCAAATGTATTACATACTCTTTGAAATTCAGCACTTAACTCTTGGCTAGAACTCGTTTCCTAAATATTCCAAAAAATAAATTTTAGCCTTGAATTAATAATTAACCCAAACTTTAGCTAAGTTTCCAAACTCTTGTAGAGTGGTTATAGATCTATCTTTTAGTTCTAATCTATTTGTAGAACTTTGTTTTAAAGGCTTAACTTCAACTTTATCGAAATTTTTCATCCTTCTACGGTGACTACTACGTCGTTTTAATTGAGCTGTATCAAGATTATTAACTTCGTTTAATTCATGTTGCTTTTCTGGGTCCATTTATATATTATTTAAAATTTATGCTGTGATGTAAATCTAAATGCAAAGTATTGATGGTAAATTGATGTAATAAGGAAATTAAGTTTTCAAGTAGTTATGAATTATAAAATTTTCAGTCTCCACACCAGAGACAGACTAGCACTTGGTTTGCAGTTATTTAGCCGTATTGGCTTGCTTGAAAAACTAAATGCAATATTAAGTCATTATTTGTTAAATTTTGCAAAACTGCAAATAATATTATACGTCACTTTTACGATAATATGAAAGTGTTGATTTAAAATTTTACTTTAGAGACAGAAAGGTTTTTTAAAATAAACGATTAAATTATATGGGTGAAGACAAAAAGAAGAATGTTGCCGAAAAGGTGGATCATATACTTAAGAAGTATGAACTTAATTCAGAAGAAAAATTGATTTTAAATAAAGCGGTTAGCCAGGTCAGAAATAATAGTAAACTTTTATGATTTTTCCTATTATTAAAGCTTTTTTAGCACTTTTTTCTCTTATAGGTGGTGGTATTGGAGGCGCTTTGTTAGGTATATTAAATTAATATTGAATACTAATACTCATAAAAATAGCCATGAAAAGAAAACCTTTTAACTTTATTAGAGTATCGTTACTTTCTTCAGGTAACCAATTTAAAAAATAAAAAACTAAGCAAGATATTAGGATTTGCCTTTGTAGGTAGTCAAATAGGATTTTTAATTGGATTTCAATCAGCAAAATCGACCATAAAGACTATGCCGGACCAAGAAAAGGTCAAAAATATAACTAGGGAGCTCATGTACTCATTTATTACTTAAAAGACTAAATTTCTATTAGTGAGGCACTTGGGAACCAGAGACAAGGTGACCGTGGATTACCAATACTCCAACCTCCTTCTCAAAAGCCAGCCAATAATTCTGATCTTTTTAATAATAAAACAGAACCTAAAAGTGAAAGTTTTATAAATTCTGAGGCTAATAGTAGCTCTGATAATTGGCTCAAAGGTAATACAAGTGTCAATGGTGGTAGTGGAAATTCGGATGCTTGGGACGGAGTACGTAATTCAAGTTCTAGTACTGCTTCGGCTTGGGATAAAATTCGTCATGGAGAAACAAAAAACTCCGATGAACCTATGCCTTTTAACAATCAATCTTTTAAAGACCCATACAGTGGGAACAATGGTATAGAAAAGGATCTTCCAGGAGTTAAACGAAATAAATATGGGGATATTATAGACATTCCCGATCAGTCTGTAGATGCTATGAGAGGTGGCAAATAAAAAGTCTTAGTACTTAGCTATACTGGCTTAACATATTATAAAACTTTATATTTATTTATTCAATATTAAAAAAAATTATTTATTAAAATCGGTAGATTTTTATTTGCATTTACATTCATTTTTCTATATACCAGTTCTAGTACTTTAGAATCCTTGAAATGATACGTTATCTAATAATTTGAATTAGCAATATTATAATAATAAATATCTTTGAATTTTTTTAAAAAATTAACGATTAATACTCAATCTTCTCTCTGATATTTTAATTATGCTCAAATAGAATTAACATATAAATATATTAGGAACATATACTTTTCATCACATAAAATAACAAAAAATAAATTGTAAATAAAATTACCTTTCATTTTAATTTATTCTTCTAGTTTGACTTTAAAATAATTGCTAGCTTGATTTCCGGCAAAGCTTGTAATGTTTTCAACATTATTGTTTTCATTATTTTTATCATTTTCAAATTCTAAATCAATAAGATATGGTTGGGTAAGATTAAATCTGGGTTCGACATTCTCCTCAATATGAACTGTATCTAAATAGTCTAAAAGTTGATTTAACTTTTCCACCTCTTTTATTAAAGTATTGTCTATTTTTGAATCTAATTTACTTAATTTTCGTAAATTTAATATGTTGGGCATTCTTTCTTTAATTTGATTTTCACTTAAAATTTTATTAGTAGAAAGTAAATTATTTAAATTCCAAGTTGGTCTCAGTGGCTATTTATTAAAAAAATTAGTTATCATATAAAACTATTCTTACTAAGCTATCTTCATCGATTTCTACTTTTATATTAGCATTAAAATTATGCATTGAATTAACATTTCGAATACTCTTGATGTTAACTAAGATTTTACTTGATAAACTTATTGGTCTCCCAAACTTCATTTTTTTTAAGAAGGAACCTAAAAATTACAGCTCTGATTTCATAAAGTTTATGATGCCATCAAAATTTAAAACATAATTTAGAGTGAGAACTATTATACTTTGTCTCAGTTTAAATATTTTATAGTGGAGTAAACAAAAGTGTTAATATGGAAACAAATCCAAAGCCCGAAAGCAAATTGAACCGACGTAGAGATAGTACTAGTACAGTAAAAAATCCTTCTACGCATTCAAGATCAAGTAGCGAATTCAAATTTGATTCAAATTCATCAAATTTAAATACGACTCAAGCAAAAGTTATTGACTTTATTCGTTCTGAGTTATCAAGTAACTTATAAATTTTAGAAATGAATTGAGCATTAATTTTTTTAATTAAAGTGACTGGCGAAGATTTAGAATTATTAGAAACTTTTAATAATTTAACTAAAGAGCAATTTGAAACTATGTCTTCAGTAGCACAAACTTTATTAGCTGGTGGTTCTAAAATGCAACAAGCTTGTAACTATATATTATGTTTAAAAATATTTAATTGTTTAATTTAACCACGCAGTTAGTGATTTCGAACCAATGTTAAATCAAATTGATGAAATAAGCTTACAGGTTGATTATCTAGAACTAGTTAGCTCAGAATTGGTTGAATATTCACTTGAATTGGGTAACTCTTTTATTTGGTTGCTTTTATTTACGTTTTATTATTAGAGGAGAAAGTTAAAATGTTAAGGAAGCGTAAAGATAAGGATAATGTTAAAGCTAAAGCTAATCTCAAGTAAGTGGCTTAATAAGCTGTCTGCACTGTTAGTTTTTAGTATAGTACTTTAGATAACCTTTATTTGTTTATTCTATTTTACTGTTAAATACATTGATCTATGTAATTAAAATAGATACATAATTAGAAAGTAGAATTGTAATATACAATAAACTATTTCAATAAATTACCCGTACTAAGCATATTTTAAAAGCCAACCTAAATGTAAATTTCTTGGCATAAGCAATAATATATAGATCTTTAAACTTCTAAGCTATCACTAATATCATCATTATTTAAATTGTTTCTATAAAGTAAACTATTTAAAATCGAATTTATCTTATTATAAGCAATTATACTTCAGTTATTTATTTGTTGATTCTATTTAACTCTTAATCATACAATTAGTTTTGTAGCTAAAATTTGACATATAACATACTTTATAAGGTTTATAAGTTTAAGTATTAGAAAGTATTTAAGATTAAATAATATAAATAATTTCTAAAGTATTTAAAAATTTAGACAAATTAGCAAGCAATAAGTGTGAATTCTTAAAAGCAATATAAATTATATTTTATTATATTTAAAACTAGAGAAATAAACTTAGCAGAATTAATATATTAATAAAATATTATATTGTATAAATGTAAAAACAAACTAATAATTATAGAAAGTATTAATTAAATATATTTTGACTAATTGAAAATTGAATAAAATAACTATATTTTAAAGCTTAAATAAATACTATAATAAATTTAAAAAATGCATAATAGTTAAATTATATTGTATTTTAAAAATAAATAAAAAAATAAATAAAAAGAGCTGATATATATTGAAATACTTATAATTGATTGTTTTTAATTTTAATATATATATTTAACTTTAAAGCTATTTTTAATATTTTTATACTTTATAATAAAATTGATATTATTAAAGTTGAAAAGATTATAGCATAAATTTAATAATAATTTTTTTAATTAAAGTAGTAATTTAATAGCTTAAGATTATTTAAAAATTTCAATATAAATTAATTAATTTAATAATTAATAAATCAAAATAAGCTAATAAGCTTTAAAGTACTTAAATAAACTAAAAATAAAATTTTAAATATTTATTTTATTACTTTTACTTAAACTTAGTTTTATTAAGCTTTTTTTATAAAATCTAGTTTATTATAAGCTAATAAAGCTTAAATAAATAATAATTTATTTATTATAAATAACTTAATTATTATATATATTTAGTAAAACTTTTATTATAAAACTTACTAATAAATAATAACTATTTTATTTTTATTTTTATTATTTTTATTAGTTATTTTAGTCTACTTTTTTAAATATATCAAAGCTACTTTTTATAAAAAAGGTTATTATTTTCTTTTTGCTTAAATAATTTACCTATATTTAAAAAATATTTGCTATTAAAAAATTTGCTTTTTTTATTACTTATATTATAAATTAACTATTTTATATATAAAAGCTAATTAATTTTATTAAAAGTACTAAAATATATATATTAGTATAACTAAATATTAAATTATTACTATTATTATTTTTTTGCTAATAATAATATTAATATTATAATAATACTTTAGTATATATGTACAAATAAGTTTATATTATTTATAATTACTTTGCTATTATAATAAATTATAAAATATTATATATATATTAGCTTTAATATAATATTTTAAACTAAATAGTATAATATAATTATATATAACTAAAAAAACTATTTTTATTTAATTATTAAAACTATTAAAAGTATAAAAATTTTTATTTTTAGCTTTTTTTATTTAAAATAAAAAAATAAACTTATAATAAATAAATATCTAAAAGTTATAATTTAGTAAATAATAATAATAAAACTTAACTTTTTAAAATAGCTTAAAAATTTATAAAAAATTGTTAAATTTTATTTAAAGTATAAATTTAATAATTTATATAAAATAATTAATAAAATAAATCAAAAAGCTTATTAAGTAAATATAGTTTTAATAATATTATAGTACTTTTAATTTAAATAAAAAATAAAATTAACTAGTTAAATAAATTATTATTTATTATTTATATAGCTTTAATATACTTTTATTTATATTTTTTAACATTTAAATATACTATCTTATTTACTAAAAAACTTCTTTAAAATTTTTACTTATATTATTATTTTATTATTATTAAAATTTTATTTAAGTATATTTTATATAAATATTAAATTTTTTACACTTTTAACTTTTATTATTTTTAATTTTAATTTACTATTTATAAATTTTGCCTTTTAATAAAAACTTTTATATTATTAAATAAAGATACTAAAATATTTTAACTATTAATATTATTTTTATTTACTAAATTTAGCTTAGTAATAATTAGAGTTATTAACTTAAAATTTACTTTTTTTAAAATTAATAAAAAATTTTAACTTATATTTTTAGTTATTTTATTTTTTTAAAAGTTAATAAACTTATTTAAAATTTTTAATTTTTTTAATTAAGTTAAATTTTAAAAAATATATAAAAAAATAGTTTATAATTTAAGTAACTTATATAAAAGCTTTTTTTTTACTTAAATTATTATTTTATAAATAATTATTAGTCTTTAAAGTTTTTTATCTTGTAAAAAAGTAAATATATATTTAATAAATAGTAATAAAAACTTTAATATATTTTAATATTATAGTATTTTCAATAAACTTAACTTAAATATAGATAGTACAGTTTTTTTAAGCAATTTTAGCTTAGAAAAATGTAAATAAATTTTTATTTGGATATTTTTTAATAAAACAGTTGTTAATAAAGTTATAAAATAATAATAATAATATTATTATAACAACTTAACTTTATCTTATAATACTTTAAATAGTAATTTAGATTAGCATATAAAAGTATATAAAAATAAATTTAAAAAAAGGTTTTTTATTAATTTTTAACTTTAATTTAGTTTATAAAAAAGTAATAAATTTAGCTATTAAAGAAAATCTACTATATAGTTTAACTAAAGCTAAATTTTTTAATTTTTAAAAACTTTTTTTAATCTATTTACTAAAATACTATATTTTAATTTTTAAAAATAAAATCAAAACTAAATATAAGCTTAAAAAGCTAATAATAATAATATTATTTTTAAATTATTTAAAAAAAGTTAGCTTAGCTACTAATTATTAGTTATTACTTACTATTTAATAAATATAAAGTAAAATTTAACTACTTTTTTACTAGATATTAATAAATTTATTAGTTATTACTTAAATATTTTTATAAAAAATCTTTATTAACTTTTTATTATTTAAAAAATATATATTTATAAAAATATTTTAAATAATATATTTAATTTTAATTTAAAAATAAGTTATTAGCTATAATAATTAATATTATATTTAATAATAATACTTTTTTATTAGAATTATAAATAAATTTACTTGATAGAAAAGTATTTTTTAATTAATGCAAATAATATATTTATTATTTTAATTATATTTTAAATATAAATATAAAAGATTTTTTTAATTTATTAAAATTAAAAGCTTTAGTTAAATTTAATAGTTATAACTAATTTAAAAAAAGAAAAGTAAAAAAATATTAAAGCTTTAAAAGTTTTTTCTAAATTAAAAAAAGTATTAAGTAGATTAAAATACTAATTTAATAAAAAAAACTATTTAAAACTTAATTAAAAAGCCTATCTAATAATAATAAAATTAGTTTTTGATATAAAACTTAATAAAAATTAATATTTAATATAATTAAAGTTATATTAAAATAATAAAAATTAGTAGATTTAACTTTAGTAATTATTAAATCTAAAAATAATTCTAAATAAAATTTATTAATAATAAAGTTTTAGTAGATACTTTTAGAAAAAATTAAATTAATATTAAAATAATTTGATTATACTACAATATATATATATTAAAAAAAGCTAATTATTAATAATATAATTAAAATTTACTATTACTATTAACTATAAAAAAAGCTATTAATGTTAAAATTAAAAAATTAAAAAAATTTTAACTAAAATAAATAGTAATATTTATATAATAGCCATTATGGTTAATCTAACAAAATAAGCTAAATTATAGTAAAAAATCAAATTAATACTTTAAAAAATATATTAATATAAATATAATAAAGTTTTAAATAATAATAATAATATAACTATTTAATTTAAAAAATATAAATTTTTAGCTAATTGCTTAAATAAAAAAAATAATTTAATTAAAAAATTAAATATAAATTAATATTTAAATAAATATGTTTTAAATTATTTAAATATTTTTAAATAGTAAAGACTAAATAAGTTAAAATAGTTAACTATTTTAAAAATAGCAAAAAATCATATTTTAATATTTATATTATTAACTATTATAGAATATATTTTTAATTACTAAGAATTTAATTACTTATAAAAAAAAAAGTTAAATAGTAAAATTAAATAATAGTTTTTATATTTAAAAAATTAGATAGTTTACTTTAAATAAAGCTACTTAATAATTTTTATTTTTTATTTTTTTATATAGTTTATTATTAATTTAAAAAATAATAAAAAATATTTAAATAACTTTATAAATAAAATTTATAAGTTTAAATAATATTATGCTTTATTTTTTTTAAATAAAATTATTTAAAAATATTAATAAAGTTATTTAAAAGCTATTAATAGAGTTATTTAAAAGCTATTAATAAAGTTGTATTAAAATAACTTTATCTTAAATTTTAAAAAATAAAGTATAAAGTTATTTTGCTATAAAGTAAAAAATATAAAATCATTTTATATTTTTTAAAATTAATTTAAATTATAACTTTTAGCAATATAGTAATAATTATATTATATTACTTTACTATTTAAATAAAGTATTTTAACTTATTATTAATTTTTTTTTAATTTTAATATAAATTTAAAGTATTATATTTTTAAAATTTATATAAACTAACTATATATACTAATATAGTAAATATATTATAAATTTATATATATATATATAAGCTTATTTTTAGTTTTTATTTAAAAAATAAAAAATAAAAATTTTATGCTTAAAGTAAAATTTTAAATATATTTTAATAATAAAAATTAATTATAAATCTATATTATTAGTAGTATAGATTTTTAATATTTATCTAATATTTATAAGTTTTATAGTTTTTAGCTTTTTTTTACTATTATATATATATATATAATATAAGCAGTAATACTTAATTTTTATAATAAGTATATAATAAAGATTTTAGTTTTTTTTAATATATAAATATATTAATATAATAATATTATTTTTAAAAATTTTGCTATATATTTTATAACATTATTTGTAATAATATACTTTAGATAATTATAAATAATAGTTAATATATTTATTTATTATTATTATATAAAATAAATATAAGTATAATATTTTATTTTTCTAATTTTTAAATAAATTTTAATAAAATATATTAAATATTATTAGTATTTTAGTATATAAAAATAAAATATATAAATTTAATTATAATAGCTTATTTAATTAAAAAACTAGTATAGTTAGATTTAAAACTTTTATATTTATAAAAAAACTACTTAGTTTTTTTAATTTCAATAATAATTATAGCTAAAATAAAGTAAGTCTTTATTTATTTAATTATTTTAATTAAAAACTTATATTAAAAAAAATAAAGTAAATAAAGTAGTAAAATTAGATAGTATTATAACTAAATAATAATAAAAATATAAATAAGTTACTATAAAAATTAGACAAAAAAGTTGATAAAAATAGTAAAAAAAATAAATACTTATTAAAAAAACTTAATAGTTAAAAGTAAAATAATAATAAACTTTAATAAAAAAATTTTAAAAAAATAATTTAATTTAATATAGTAAATATAACTAATATAGCTAACTTATTAAGTTAGTATAAAATAAAATAAATATTTAAATATTTAAATTAAAAATTTAGTTTTAAGTTAATATTTAAATTTAAAAGTATAAATAAAGTTGTAATAAAATTTATTAAAAGCTAATTAGTTTAAAATTATTAAAAGTACTATTAAATTTAATAGTATTTTTTTATTAATTAAGTTTTACTTTTAATATTTTTTTTAAAATATTTAAATTCTACTAAGATTTATTAAATGTTAAGCTAAAATTGCTTTTACTAAAATATTACTTTAATTTTTTAAATATAATAATAATTTATAAATTATAAGCTATATAATACTATAACTATAATATAAGTAAAAATTAAATAACTTTAATTTAAAAGAATATATTATTATAAAGTGCTAAAAAGCTACTTTTAAAGCTATATTATTTAACTTTAAAAAAATAATTTCTGGATTTTTTTTCTCAATAACTTATTAAATAATTATAAAAAATACTTTTTTTTTATAAAGTATTATTTTAAAATATATGCTATTTTATTAATAAATACTTTATTAATATTTTTAATATATTATTTAAAAAAATACTTTTTTACTTTAAAATACTAATTTAAAAAAACCTTTTAAATACTTAAAATAAACTTTTTTAGTATAGCTTTAACAGCATTTATTTAAATTAATTAAACTTTATATATTTATTATTATATAAACTAAATTATATTTTAACTAAGTAGTAAAGAAGAAAATAAAGCTTTAAATAATATAGTATAATAAAAATATTTTATCTTTTTAAATTATAATTTTATTATTATTTTTAATAAACTTTATACATTTTATTTTTATTTTTATACTTTAAAATCTTAAGTTTTAATTAGATAAATATAATTTTATTAACTAAAATTTATACTTATTTTTAATTAAATAAAGTTTTTATATTAATGTTTAAAAATATAATAATTAAGTTTTAATATAAATGTAAATTATCTATAAAAATAATATATAATATTTTTGAAATTTAAAAAATACATACTAAAAATTAAAAATCTTATTGATATAAATAAATATAGTAAAAAACTATTTTAACTTTAGCCTTTTTCTTAGCTAAATTTTTATTTTTTAATTAATAAAATAAAAATTAGCTAATTTTAAAAACAATTATTTATCTATACATTTATACTTGTAGTATAATATTTGGTATATATATATTTATAATTATATTTTTATAAAATTTAAAATAAATAATAAAATTTAGTATTTAGTTTTAAATTATTATCTATAATAAAAAATAAATTTATTAAAAAAATATAAATTGTAAAAAATATAAATATATTTTTTTAATATTATCAAGTATTTAATGCCCTTTAAAGTTAAAGTAATTGATTACTATTTTTAAATTTAAAGTTAGGTTTAGTTTATTATTAACAAAAATATAGCTACTTAAAATTTAAAAGTTTTAAAAAACCAAGCTTTTATTTTATGATTTAGTTAAATTTGCAAGCAAAATAAAAATATATAACTTGAGTTTATTTTTTAAACTTTTATTTATTGTAAATATTTTTGCAGTTTTGAAAATAGTATTTAATATTCTGTTATATTACTTTATAATTTTTATTTGTTATAAATTTGTTTAGTTCTGACTAAATTAAAACTATTTTACTAAATAAATATAAAACTAACGTATTATAAGTTTTTAAAAATATATCCCAGTTACTATAAAATAGAAATATTATAAGTTTTCTTCTATTCACTTTAGTAATAGCTGATATTAACGTATAAATATAGTTTAAAATCTCTTAGTATAGTAATATGTTTGTACAAAATATATTCATTTTTAAAGTATATAAAATAAGAAGATTTTATTAGTCTTTAGAAGATAATTATAATTTAGATATATAATTAAAATTTCTACCTATCTAGGATATATATCAACTTTTCTGCTCATTAATAAATATATAACAACAAATTAATCTAAATAAGCTTTTGTTTTAGAAAACACTAGCCAACTTATGCATTTTATTATAATGCTTTTGCTCTATAAAGCTTTATCGGTTTTACCATAGGTATTTAAAAGTGATAATAAAATTCAAAAAGAACAGACTTGATATATTTACCTTATCGCCGCTGCAAATTATTCAAATATTCACTAAAACTTAAAGGCTCTTATATTGCTATAAATCAAAACATCTATATAACCATGACCTAAGATAAGTTTAGGCATATAAGAACATAGAGCTTATATTGAAGCTAAAAGTTTTATTTGCTCGAAATATATTAGTATAAACTGAAAATCTATATTAGTTCATTAAAACTTTCGATTATTTTAAGAGTGCCATCTTTTTATAATTCTTTATAAATTTTAAATATTTATATTTGGTATAAGCATAGACTACAAAAACATATAAATTTGAAAACCAATATTTGTATTTTAAAAATTAATTACCTGTTTACAACTCAGAAATTTACCGAATCAAGTAGTATTGGACATCACTAGTTTGTCGTCCAATCGTATCACTCTGTAGAATCTTATTGAAATTTACATTTATAGTTATTATTGTTTAGATGATGACAGATGAATATTCCTTTGAAATTTGAGCATCTGTCCAAATTTTTATGTTTAAGCAATTGGAAGTACGTGCATAATATATATTGCAGCTTTTATATATAAGTTTCCTATCTAGTTCGATATCAGGGTTAAAATTTAATTCAAATTGATTAATGGAGTAAATTGGCATGACCCTTACTAAAACAAAATGAGTAAGTTTTAAATTTAAGATAAGTAAGGTTTTTAACAAAATTTGTTTTTAATTAGAAAGGTTTACTACAGTAAATTAGAATTAATATCAAGTTAGCAAACTATAAAGTTGAACAAGATAAATGTGCATTTGATTAACGTTTAATTTCAACATTAAATTTATATTGTAAGCTGAACTACGGAAGTTGGATTTATAATTTCTTAATTTACGTACAATTAAATGATAGTTATAATCTAGCTTAGTTATAATTTGAAAATAAAGTTGTGGTAGTTCTAATTTTTATTTTTAATTTATTATTAGGCTAAAATTATAAGTTACTTCTTAATAGCTAATAAAATAGGTTTTAAAAATGATTTACTTTACTAGCTGAGTCGGATAACTTCAGATAAATCAAAATCTAACTTTGACAATGACTCGTTTATCTCATCTGACAAAATCAAAATAACTCCATATTTTTTATTTTTATTATCTCTAATTTAAGAACCAACTTTTATAATATTTGCAAAAATTACTTTAGTTGAAAATTAGCTTTAACTATTTGGGATGACAAAACGCAATTTAGCACTGCCAGTATAGCAGCTAAATTATTCAAATTACTTTAAATTAGTAAATTTTATGATGTTATCGATATTCTTGCCATATATATGTATGATGTAGTGCTATAAAAATGTATAATATCGAAGCTAAAAAGTAGTGCTAAAGTAGATCAAATGAATAACAAATTTCTATTTTCCACTACCTTAAAAAATAAAAAATTAAATGTATTAATACATTTTCAAATAACTTGTAGTGGTATGTAACTTACCATATCATATTCGTTTCAGCTAATATTTTCAAATCGTATTATTTAAAATTTTTATTGCTGTCCCATAGATAGCGTTGATTTAAATCTCCTTCTACACATATTTCATGTTTCTATTTAAAATAAATAAGTATTGAGCATATATTTGGATTATAAAATCATTTTAAAAGAAAAATAACCTCAAAACCTTGTATAAGTTGTGACTTTGAGTAATAGATATATTGATAACACAACCAAGAATTAATTGCGAAGTCTAAAATGTCTGAATCAAATTCAAATACTTTGCAATATTGTACGTATTTTTTATTTATCTTTAGCCAGCTTCTGGTCTAAATGAGCTAAAATTATTGGCTATTTGAAGTTTCAGAATTAAATTTTATTTTGATGAAAACTGTGAGCTGGAATAAACGTATTCTCAATACCTTTAAATTTTACATTCAAAAAAGCGGTATGGCTTCAATTAACAAATTGATGATACAGGGGATAAGATCGTACGACCCCGACAAGAGCACAGTTATAAAATTTAATAAGCCATTGACCATAATAGTGGGCCAAAACGGTGCTGGTAAGACAACTATAATCGAAGCTTTGAAGTATGCAACAACTGGTGTCTTTCCACCTAATTCTAAAAATGGTGGATTTATACATGATCCAAAAGTACTTTTCGTTTGGTCTAGAAACTAATTTATATTTTAGTTAGCTAACAAAAAGGAAGTATCTGCAACCATCCGATTGCAGTTTGAAAGTATAAATAATGAGATTATGGAATGTAACCGAGGCATAGTTGCTACTCGAAATAAGACAACCAGTATAAAGACAGTTGAAACTATTTTAACTAACCACTCGGACCCAAGCGGGGTAAATTTTACTCAATATCGTAGACTTATTTACTATTTTTTAGGAAGTAACTAGGACTGCACTAAGAACTGGTGGTATGGATGAAGCTATGCTTAATTTACTTGGTACCAACAAATCAGTTTTAGAAAATGTCATATTTTGCCATCAGGAGGAATCTAACTGGTACAAAAAGTTATATATTATGATTTAAAATTCGTGTAGGCCACTTTCCGAATCTTCTGTCTTAAAAAAGAAGTTCGACGCTATATTCTCATCTTTCAAATATACAAAAGCTTTAGAAGAGTTGAAAGATATTAAGAAGATCTCTAAGGCTGAGAATGACGTGCTGGAAGTTTCTTTACAATCGCTCAAGTACAAAAACGAAAAGTCACAAGAAATTTCCGAAAAGTTAGAGAAGCGAAAAGAGGAAATAGAAGAAGGTGAAAATAGAATTGAGGAGCTTACCCAAGAAATATCGAGATCGGAAGAAGCTATTGAACGTATCAACGGAATATTGAACGAGCTTAAATCAGCTTTTACTGCTAAATCCATATCCGAGAATGAACGAGATACTTTAATTCATGATCGTGAAGAGAATCGTAACCAATTAATAAATTCAAATCTCACTTTAGATGAACTAAACGCTATGCGGGATACACATCAAAAAAAGCTTCACAGTAAAGATCGGGACCACCAAAAGTATAATGAAAATTTTGATACTTTAAAGAATGAAATTAACGAACAGCAAGTAGCCCTTAAAATTTTAGTGGTCGAACAAGCTAAGTTGCAGTCAGAACGGGAGATTTACGAACGTAAAGTTAAAGAAAGTTACAGCTTCATAGAAAGTATTAAAAAAGTTTTAACCGATTTGGACCTAGAATCCAACAGCGAACAGGAATCCGATTCGGATGACGACAGTTTACATGACACTGACTTTGAGCATATCAAAGCAAGTACTAAACGTCGCCTAGATCTCAAAGTAGAAGGACTTAAACAGACCATCCATGACTCTAAGGTGTTTTTCTATTTATAATCCAACTAACTTTCATTAGGAAGGTGGTAAATCTGAAGAATCTAAGTTAAACGATGAAGTGCGTATCTGTGAAAACGAAATAGACAAAATTCAATCAAAGCTGAACGAGCTTAAAGTTAACCGCAAAGAAAATAAATTTAGCTTCGATCAAACTTTACAAAAATATAACGAGTATAGCGAACACAGCAGTCGTATTGAAAGCATGGATGCCTTAATCCGGGAGCAGGAAACTTTGCTAGAACAAGCTAAGGTAGATTTCGAAAGGGAAGATTTCGATGCCAAGATCCAAGCGAATCGTAGGTCGAACACTGCTCTTCAAACAAAGATCTTTGCTAAGATGGAAGCTTCTGATAGAAGTGAAGCACGTGACGCAACTTACATTCTGCGTAAAGCTAAAGAAGACGAGCGAAGACAGATTAGCACTGAATTCGACGGATTAGCTAATAAACATAAAATTAAATTTACAAAACTACTCGGTACTATACATTCACCTGATACCTGGGAAGAAGCTCTCAAGGATAGTATACAGGCCAAACATGCTAGAATTCAGGAAATCAAGGTTGAAGCTACATCGATTAATAATAAGATTGGGCATATTGACCAATCGGATAGGAACTCAGAATCTCAACTACAAATGTTGAATAACAAACTGTTAGAACTCGAATCCTCGATCGAACTACCTAGCGCTAACGGTCTGTTTGAAGACGTATACAACGAAGCACAAGCTTCACTCATCTCTATTAACAGGTATAATTAAGCTTATGGCAGAATAGACTAACTTCTTTGTAGTGAGCTCAGTATACTTAAGTGTAAACGGCAAATGTATAACGAACTTTTTAGTTCAACTGAGAAAGCTACCATTTCCAAACTCAAATCGTGTAATAAATGTAGCAAACAGGATGGAAGTAAAGCTTTATTCACCACACTTGGAGTTTTTTACGAAACCTATCAAAACTTGAACCACTCTCAAACCGAACTTGAGAAGAATCTCAAAGAGACGACCACTGCCTGCCAATCTCTACTGAAATTAGCTCCGGACTGGGGCGCCTTGGATCGAATAAAGTTCCAACAGATACCCGAATTAGAAAAGGTACTACAATCTAACCGCAATGCGAAAGAGAGGTATAACAGTCAGTTAAACGATTTGAATTTGGAAGGCAATACGTCGGAGAATGAGTTACGAGAACTGGAAGCGTTAACCCCTATTTCACGTAAAGTGAATTCCTTGCACCGACAGATCCAAAAGCTGAAAACTGAACTGGATGCTCTTCCTAAATTAGCACAACCTGAAGAAGATCAAATTGTATCAACAGTGACTGAGCTCAATGAGGAACAGTAAATTTAAATTTTAAATTAGTACTTACTCCTACTTTTTTAGGAAAACTCTTAATCATCAGCATAGAACCTTAAGTAAGAATAAGGAAGTACATCAGACCAACATAAGCCAGCTGGAAAATAGGGTACTCGAACTTAAAACGTTGAAAATTAACGTCCAGTCCGAACAGCAGGAGTTAAAACAACTGGAGGCGCAGCTCACCTCCTTCACTGCTCAAAAAGAAAAGATCGATACTGAGATTAAAGTACGTTTAATTTTATATCCTCACTTACTTTATTAGAATTTGAAAGAGTGCTTGGAGGTACTGAGACCTGCCGTCACCGAAAAAGGCTCTGAGTTAAAAGCACTGGTAGCTACTCGCGAAGCTTTCGAACAAAAAATACAAAAGAATCTAACTACTCTCCAAGGCCTACAAAACCAGTTTGTCGGTTTACAGGACGAACTTGATAGATTCGATACTTCAGCTTCTAATTTTAAACTATCCGAAGTTGGTAAACAGATCCTCCAGGTCGAGGCTAAAGTCGCCGAGATGTTTGGTCAACAAGATTCTATTAAACTCAGTATTGATGAGCTACAAAATCAGGCACACCAGTCCCGTACTATTATTGAGGAGGTCAACCAAGCATGTAAGTTCTACAAGCTTGACTTTCAGGTCGAACAAGTTGAAAAAGAGATTGCGGTCAAGCTTGAGTTTATCGAGAGCTACGGTTACAACGAAGATACAATTCAAGCGAACTTAATCGATCTTACCACTTCCCTCAAAACTCGTCAATCCGAAGTAACTTTTACTAGCAATTAATATGTATACTGACGTCTTACTACCAAAAGTGTGATCAACTTAAAGGTAGCGTGAAGAGTTGGAAGATGGAAGTTGATAACTGGCAGCAAGAGTTGGAGACTCAGTTTGAAAATATCCAAGCTGAGTACCTATCCAAGTTCTACGAAACTGAGGTAATTAAGTTAAGTTTGGTTAAAGTTAATTAAATTTCTTTAGCTCAACAAGATGGCTTTGGAAGATGCCACTTTCTACGCCAAGTCATTGGAAAGGTAAGTTAATAACTAATTCTAAAATTAAGTAACCGACTTTTAGATCAATCATGCGGTATCATATGTTGAAGATGGACGAAATCAACGAAATCATCCAGGAGTTGTGGATGAATACCTATAACGGAACCGGTATTTACCTTACATCCTTTTCTAAATCTAACTTCATTCTTTTAGATATAGACACCATTCGAATCGTATCTGACCTTGAGAATGCGACTAATCGCTCCTCCTTCACTTATAAGGTAAAAAAAATTTCATTAGATCCAATACTAACCAGATATTCGTCTCTTATCTACAAGATGGTGATGATCAAGGGTAACACCGAACTTGATATGCGGGGGCGGTGTAGTGCCGGTCAGAAAGTGCTAGCCTCCATCATCGTCCGACTGGCCCTTGCCGACGCTTTCGGAGATAACTGCGGTATCCTGGCTTTGGACGAGCCCACCACCAACCTCGATAAGGATAACATCACCAAGTTGGCTGAGGCTTTATCCGAGTACTCCTCTTTAAATTCTAGTTTGCTAACATTTTTTGGATAGGGTTATCGCACTACGTAGACACCAAAAAAACTTCCAGTTACTTATCATCACTCACGACAAGAACTTTACTAACTTGCTGTCCCGCGCTAAGTATACTAACTCCTACTACGTGGTTACTAAAGCAGATAAGTAAGCTTTTGAATTGAAAATTTTATCTGAACTTTTTATAATTAGTGGCTGTTCCGAAATAACCAAACAGAATATCTCAAATTTATTCTAAGATTTTAGGAAGAAAGTGAAATATAGAAATTAGTTTTGTAGTTTATATATATTTTTTAAAGCCTATATTTTGCTATTTTATGTTTCATTTTTTTGCTTTGTTCTATACATTTCTTGACTTATAAGTAACTGCACCTTTATCCCAAATTCTAGATTGAAATACCAAATTAAGTAAGAATAATTTAAACTATTTTGCAAAGATTAACAGTCAAATTTAGAACACCTAGTAAACTAAAAAATAATATAAATTCCTACTTTATATTGGTATCTATAAAATAATAAAAATAATTGTTTAAAAAACAATTCAAATTAAGTAAAAATTATAATTTTGTTAATAAAAATAAAACAAAATAAACTTAATAGTAAAGTTATATTAAATCTTATAAATTGGTCTATAAATTACAAATTAATATTTTAGTTAATTTAAACAAATTTACCTTAAATTTTATTTCTATTTTGTTGGTGAATTTTTGTAAATAAATTTTATAAATTTTAAGGTTTAAGTAAAAAAAAATAGAAAGTAACTATAAAATAAATTTAATAATATTAGAATTTTAGCTTAAAAAATTATAATTTTAAAAAGAAATATAATAAATTAACAAAATTAATTAAAATTCTTTTTTAACTATTAATAGTATTATCTATATATATAAATATTACTTATAATATATATTAATCTTTAAATTAGTATAAATTTAAATATTAGTTAGAAAAATTACTAGTTTAAACAATTTAGTAAAGCTTTATATTATATATATAAAATTAGCTACTTATAAAAATAGCTAATTACTATTTAAAAAGCTTAATAAAATTTTAAAAACTTATTATAATAGGTTTTAACTAAATAAATAAATATTATTTCCTTAATTTTATATATATATATAATTTTTAGTATAATTTATCAAAAGTTATATAAAAATTAAAACTTTAAAAGGTAAATTAGCTATATAGTAACTAGTACTTTTAAAAGTACTACTTTTTTTTTACAATTAAAATATATTAAAATAACTTTTAAAATAGTATATTTATATTAAAATATTTTTTTAATATTTAATTTTATAGTTTATAGTATAAAGCTATAAGCTTTAAGCTTTTATTACTTTATTAAAACTTTTAGCTTAAAGTTAAAATTTTGTATAGTTATTTATAAGTTTTTTTAAATTAACTTTATTAGTATTTTTTATAAGTTTTATAACTTTATAAAAATAAATATATTTATATAATTTTTTTTCTTATTATATAAAGAAAAATATAATTTACTTTTAGTAAATTGCTTATTTTAAATATAGTTTAAATTTTTTTTAATTATATTAAAGTTTAAGCTATATAGCATTATTATATAAAAAACTGGTTAAAAAGCTTAATATTAATATTTTATATATAATTTTTAATATAAAATTTTAATTATTATAATAGTATAAAAATAGTAAATTTGCTATTATATAATAAAATTATATATTAAAATAGCTTTATAGTTTTTTAAATAAACTTTAAAAAAAATTAAAATAAAACTAGTAAAGTAAATTTATACTTTTATAGATAAAATTATAAAAATATTAGTATTAAAATTATTATATATATATATTATATACTTTATTTTTAGTATATTAAATATTTTTTGTACTATTAAAATATAGCTTTATTAATTAACTTTATTATACTAAATTAATATAAGTTATAATTTATTATTAGTTTATATTTATAGTTATTAGCTATAAATATTTATAATTTCAATTAAGCTAATATATATAGATTTTAATTTTATAGCAATATTATAAAAACATTATACTTATTAAACTTATATTTATTTATATAATATTATTATTATTATTTATATACTATACTTTTAATTTAAAAACTTTGCTTTTATATTATATTAACTATTTTTATAATATATTATATTACTAAATTTTTTTTAGTACTTTATAAAATTTAAAAACTATTTAATTATATTTATACTTAAAAAATTTTTTAGTAAGCTAAAAGAAAATAAAAGTACTGTTCTATAAACTTTATAAAACTATATAATTTAAATACTATAAATAAAAATATTCAGATTTAAAAAATATTTTTAAATTAAATTTACTTTATTAAATAAAGCAAATTAAGCTAATATTTTAGCTATTTTAAAATTTAACTAATATATTAAAGCTTTAACTAAATATATTATAATTTTGCATTTTTTTAAGCTAATTATAAATATATTTATAAAATAGAAATATAAAAAAAGTAAATATATATATAATTTATATATTTTTAATATTTAATTATTTAAAATATAATATTAAGTATTTTTAGCTAAAAAGCTAACTATATAACTATTTTTTAATATATATTTAGTATTTACAATTATAAGTTATATATATATATAATTTTTAAAGCTATTAGCTTACTTTTATACTATTATTATTACTTTAAAATTATAATAGATATTATAATCTTCTATTTTTTTATA